>RJWH01002155.1:0-261819 GCA_004363575.1 Solenodon paradoxus
AGACAGACAGACAGACAGACAGACAGACAGACAGACAGACAGACAGACAGAGACAGAGAGTTAATACAATCTATTGCACGGCTCTGGAAGTACTGGTTGAGGAGGGGCTATTTCCCTGTGCCAAGGTGCATCCAGAACTAGCTTTGCAGAGGGCGAGAGGGCGCCGGAAGCCAAGTTCTGATCCAAGGAGTCAGGAGCCCTTTCGCTCCGCCAGACGGACCGCGGCGAGTGGAGCATCATTCTGCGTCCATGCAGCGCCTCGCTAAGGTCTCGTCGCCTAGCCCTCCCTGGGGTCAAGAATCGGACGGTTACTGTCCACCCTTTGCGATGCCCTGTCTGGGACTCTAAAGACACCACCTCCTCCTCCATTAGTCCGGAATGAGCACCTTACTGTGGACTTTGGTGGTTGTTGGCCCTTTCAGGGGTGTAGGAGGGCGGAGGTATTAGTTTTGTAAGACAAAAAGAGAGAAGAAACTTACACTATCAAAGAGTAAAGCTGTGAGAAAGAGAAGGAAGAGATATCAAGACTTTCTTTTCGAGATTTCTGGACTGAGAAATCCAACGTTCTCGGTTCTGACCAAAGTCACTGGAACGCTATGTGCCTCTCTGCACTAGTCTGACGCCGCACAGCGCTAAGGAGGAGGCAGGATTGGGGACCCGAGGGGCGAGAGGGGCTGGAAAGTGAGGGGGGCGAGCCTGGTGGGAGGAGGGTAGCCACAAGGGAGCGAGACGCTCCACTTCATTCTCTGCGGGTGATTTATGCCGGTTCCGGGCTGCCGGGGCGCTGGTACAAGACCGCGCCGAGGTCAGGCGTCTCCGACGCCCGCCGGGACCGCGCTGCATAGTCAATGAGCGTCTCCGCAACGCCGCGGTACAAAGAGCGGCGGCCGGCACTAGGGGGTCGAGCGCCGGGGCTGGCGGGAGGGCGGGAGCTCAGCGAGAGCGGGAGGGGCAGCGTTCTTCTGAGTCCGCGCGTGGGCGCGTGCAGAAGCAAGACGGTGCGAGTATGTGTGCGTGTGCACGTGTGTGCACGTGTGTGTGAGTACGCGCGCGCTTGAGTCCTTTCACTGTAGCACTCAGGGTTCCAAACATTCCTTTCTGCACTGAAGAGTTTTCCTCGTTGTTGTCGTCTTTGTACTCCAGTGTTGCCAACTTACTGGAATTCCTGACGTGGTTGCGCAGCAGGGCTCGGGCTGACGGTAGAAACCAGCTGCATTTGTGCATGAGGCCAGACCTCTGTTAATCCCAGAATAACGCCGCCGAGAAGGGGAAAGAATGGGTGAAAGGAAGGAAGCGGACGCTAACGGATCACGGTCCATCACTCCCAAGCAGCACTGTGTATGCAAACTCACACATCCATACTGTTTTCCACTAGAAAAGCCTATTTTTTCCATGCAATTCCAAACCCAGGCCCCTTGAGAACAGGCATCCTGCAACCAGCATCTTGCGCACATTTATCTATACCTGAGAATGTTTATTGGTAGGTTTGGAGGATTAAATCTAAGGCTCAGTGTCTGGAAACGACCAGGTTAATTTTGTTGTCATTTAAGCCAGCATTGATTCTATTTGATATAAAAATGTAATTTCTTTATTTTCCACATTTGTCTCTACAAGTATGTATATAGGATCTTCCAGAGCAGTCGACCGAAAAAAAGGAGGGGGGACAGAAAGTGCTGAAAGGTGAAATTATTCTAGTCAATTTATGTTAATTTTCTTTCTTGATGTATATTTCCTGCAATGAACATAAAGTTGTAAAATTTCCTTGAGTAAAATTCATCTTCACTCTGCTACTAATACAACTCAGATTCACCTCCTAAGTGCCAGACAGCAAACTGCCCACTGAACTGCTCCAATGCAATGCCCCTACAATCTCAAACCATAAACCTTCAGTGTTACTTATCTCAGTAAGGAGATGGCACCATCTACCATTTAAGAGGACAAGGCCATAATTGTCATATTTGACTCCCCCTTTTCCCCACCCTCATAAACAATCAATCCTGAAATTCTCTTTACTCAAGTTCCCCAGTCTTCTCTTAACCTCACTGCCAAGAACCAATTTCTCTCACCTGAATTACGGCAGAAGTCTCATTATTGCTCCTTTCTGTCAATTTTGCCCTCTCCCGTGGATTAAAAGTGTTCTTTCCATCAGAGAGTGCTTTTAAACAAAATCATTACCCATTTGAGGATTATGAAATCAAACACGAAATAGAGCAAAAACTAAAATAACTTTAATGTGGAAAGGACATGTATTTCACAAAGCTTCTGATTCAGCTTTATGGAGATATAGTAAGATTGATATATTGTGTCACTACATAAAATCTATTTCTTAGTATATATCTCAGTCAAAAAAAGTTTGAGTTGTTTTCCACAAATTGTTTATTAATTAAAAATAGAAGCGGATAGGCACACCCTAGTGGAGCTGCAGTCAGGTCAATCGCCTCTGAAGGACACAGGCACATACCTCTGAGTCTGAGTCCTGAGTCCAGGGCAAAATAACCAGGTGACCAACTAAAGTGAAAATAAAATCAAGTGCTTCTTCCTCCTTTCTCCCTGCCTGTCTGCCTACGTGCCTTCCCTTAAGAAAAAAAAGTGAAGTGGATAAATAAAAGTGTGGGTGATAGCCATCACCATCAAGCTAGGAAGCAAGGAAATGGCTGACACAGATCCCAAGCTGTGAAGAATCTCATCTCAGTGGCACAGACACTACTACAACAGATGCAAGATAATTATCAGACCAAATCATTGGAAGAACTGATGACACGAATAGTTGATTGATGACCTTGAGAGGAATACTGCAGACCTCATGACACAGACATGGGTGGAGCTGGAAGGTAAAAAACAAGATACTTGCCACATAAAAAAGTTACAGTTTGCTAATTTACACTGAAATCTGGAACATCATTTTTACAAGCCAAGAGAGCACCAAATGGTTTTTGCAACTACTATGTGTAGACAGGTTTTATATTAGAAAGTGGGTGTTCTTAACATATATAGTTGGTTTATACAGTGATTTTTCCCCCTGTTTCTTGAACATGATAACTTCTTGGACCTTTGTGGGTTTGATTTTTGTTTTTTTGTTTTTTTGTTTTTTCAGAATTTTATTAAGGAAATGTGCTGGTAGGAATGAAGGCAAGCAGGCAGGAAGGCAGGAAGAGAGAGGAGGAGGAAGAAGCATCTTTATTTTATCTTTATTTAGTTGTTCACACTAGTTGCTTCCTCCCAGGCCCTGGACTCGAACCCAAGGGTATGTGACTTGCTCCTTTGGAGGCAATTGACCCAGCTGCTGCTCTACCGGGGTAGGTAGGCCAGTCAGTTTGACTATTAAATATTAAACACTAAAACTCTGACAGTTCTTGAAAAAGAGTTTTGAAAACTACAAGAGAAAATAGCATTTTAATTGGAGAAAACTGGCAGACAATTTAATCATTTTTATTACTATTTAGGTATGGCAAGGGAACAGATGAGAAGATGACTGCTGTTGAAAAAATGGTTCATTTTACCTACAGAGCTCTTGAAAGGAAACCCATGAGCTAGGGGTTAGGAGGCCTCTTAGGGTGGGAAATGTGGGCAGTCATTTTTACTGAGGTTTCCTGGGAAGGAACAGGCAGGCAAGGTAAGTAGACAGGATTGGCTGGTTTGTATGTGAAAAGGAAAACACCCAAGGAGGGAGGCAGTGAGTTTTCTAGGAGGTCAAGAAAGGCTATTCAAGCATATTATCAAATTGTCCGCAACAAGGTGTGCCCAGTATATGCATAGAGAGTAGAGTTGTTTAAGCATCAAGATTACAAAAGCTAGTAATATGGTACAAATAATATGGCAAATAATCACCACGTGACATTACTATAAAAATGCATAATCTGAATCTAATCATGAGAAAGCATCAGACAAACACAAATTGAGGAATACTCAGTGATCATATATTATTAAAAAAAATAACTCATTAAAGACAAAAAATGCTGAGGGATTTTTTTAGAGAGATGACAACTAAATAAAAAATACCTATCCGAAGGTTGATTTAAAAAAAGAAAAGAAAAACTCTAAAGAGCATTATTGGGGAAATCAGGGGCATTTGGGTGTGCCCTGATGGAGCAGTAGTTAGATCAATCACCTCCAGAGTAGAAAGCCACACACCCCTGGGTTCCAGTCCTGGGGGGGAAGGTTGGGGGAAAGTGGGGAAGGACAACCAGTGTGAACAACTAAATAAAACTAAAAAATAGTGCTTCTTCTCTCTCTCTCTTCCTGCCTGCCTGCCTACTCACCCTCACTCCTGAAAAAAAGAAAGAAATCAGAAGCATTTCAATATGAACTGTAGATGAGATCATTTAATGTTAACTTTTTTATATTGGTTAGAAAAGCAGAATATTCTTGTTCTTAGCAGTCTTAAGAAATATGCCCTGAACTACTTAGGGGTACAAGAACATGATTTCACAACTTATTCTTAAATAATTCAGAAAAAAAAAAAGTGTCTATTCAAAGAGCAAATGGGCAAAGTGTATATTGGAATTTTGTTTTTGGTTTTTTGGGGGGTTTTTTGCATTATCTTTAGCTTGAAATTATGTTAAAATATGATGACTCTTTTTAGCATTCCACATTATTTTAAATACATGTATATAATGCTTCTTTCTCCTCTTTCCTGCCTGTTTTTTTTCTTTAGCATTTTATTGCAATAACTTTTTTACAAATTAAAGTAAGTGCATATGTGTAGATATGTGCAACTTCCCCATTCCTTAAATACTTATCAACACACCCTGCCCTCCACCATATCATCCAGTGTTCTTTACCATTGACCAGTGGGCTCTACTACCACTTGCTCCTCCCTACCCCACCCGCTTCCCACCCTCCCATTCCCTATTGGTAATCTCAGTAGTTCTATTGATGACTTTTTAAAGTTTGAGAAATTTTGCATTAAATTGTAAGATCCACCAGAAGTTTCCAGTTTTTGCTCCTATTATCCTCTCTGTCTAGAACTTTCGTCCTTTCCCAAGCCTTCCCTTTATTGGGTTAACATTCTAGTCTTAACTAAAATAACTCCTCTTTCAGGAAATCTTCCCTAACTCTCTCTACTGACTCAAAAGTTTCTTCCATACGCCCTAATAGCTCTCTTTACTTCCCTCAGCCCAGCTCTTGTTACACTTAGGTTCCCTTGGCCTGCTCAAAGCTTCTACTCTGCAACCAGAATAATTTTGGCCATCTAGCAGATCGAATCAATCAATTTCAATAGTTTTTCTATTATTCCTGGGAATGAAAAATAAAAAAAAATTAGCATGGTGCTTTAATGAAAAATTAAAAAAAAAAAAAAATATAGCATGGTGCTTCAATGATCTGGCCCCGGGCCATTACTTAAACCTCATAAAATATCCAACCACACTCACTTCCACTTTGCCACCTGACTCCTCAAATTGGAAATCTGCTTTCCCTGCTTTAAGAATGAGATTTTAAAACCTGTGGGAGAGAAAGGAAGAGGTTCATGGGGCTGCCTAAATTCCTGATCATGCACCAGATCGAATTCTTGACAGTCTATCTCTACAATGATCCTTCTTTTGCTTGAGCAAGTTTGAGTTGATCTCTTCCCATTGTAAAACAGAGCCAGACTGAAACCACCATAAAAGTTTTTTGGTTTGGTTTGGGTTTTTTTCTTTACTTCCACTGACCTCAGATCTCAAATCCAAGTCTTTGGGCTTTACATGACCTGTACCTTAGCTGCTAAGCCACACAGATGTACAAATCAAAAAGTTAAAATTAAATATATGTGTGTATATATATATGTGTGTATATATATATATATCATCAACCAGGCAGCCCAAGTATGTTCTAATGCAATAACAGCTTCAAACCACAAGGGAAGAACATTGTATCTATGATTTAAAAAAAAAAAAAAAAAAAAACTTTTAAGCTAATCCTGGGCCATAAGTCAGTTGCCTGTCCCTGGTATGTATTGAGGGCCAGGAAAGACAGAGGAAGACCTAAGGGGACAAGTGCAGCAACTATGTTTTCCAAACCACAAATGGGGAAACCAGATGTGTAACATGACAAAGGAATCCTCCTGATCTGCAAATAAAGGCACATGAAAAGTCTCGGCAGAACTGTAAAGATAACAAGGACTCAAACAAGGCTCACTAATTGAAAAGTGTTCAATAAAATTAAGACGTTAAATTAATTCAGTGAAATGTTTAGACCTGAAAGACACTATCATGGCAAGTCTATGGAGTTGGGGAGGCCTACGGCAGACACAAACGTGCTAATCAGAACCTTAAGCGCCAGAGGCAGGAACTCATGCCAGGGTATTTCATAGCGACTCTTGAAAACATAGCAGGATGCAAGTGGTTAACTTTGTTGCTTTTGAATTTCTCTCTGAGCGATTTTTGCAGGTAAAGCTCAGTGCAAACATCTGACTGGGTGATAATTGAGGGGTGGAAGTCAATATAATTCTAGGAGTCCCACAGTTATCTCTTATCTCAGCAATTGGGAAAGGGCTGGAAGCTACAGAAAGATAGGTGATAAGGAGTAGTATATGTAGGGGGGGAAGGATTGTATATGATCCTTCAGATGAAATCAGTTATTTTACAATGATTTCCGTATACCACTCCCTGTGAATCCAATCTTCAGTGCCCACAGTTTTGGAGACCTACACCATGATTCAGACAATAAGCTTGTCAAAGGAACTAGGTCTGTCTGGCTCACCAAGTGCCCAGAACTTAGCATAAGACCTGATGACAGATTCTCTATAAATGTTTGGTAAATGAGTGAAGGAATGAAATCAAACAGTAAAGACTCTGGCATTTAGCTTCTGGCATTTCACCCAAATCAGACCTAAAGACTCAATTTATTCCAGAGATTTTTGACATATAGTATTATAGGGGAAGCATCTTCAAACTATTTCTAACTTTGTTTTGGTTTGAGTTTTGGTTTGTTTGTCTGTTTTTAAGACTTTTATTGGTTCTAATTGTAGCACTTACGAATTTTGATGTACTTTCTGCTATTTCTAATTTCTATAAAGAATACATATCTTTGATTCTTTTTTAATTTATTTTTATTGTAGTAATTATTCTGCACATTAAAATAACTTCCTATGTATAGGTTCCCCGTTTCTTAGCTATATTTCAACACACCATGCCCTCCACCAAATCACCAACTGTTCTTCCCGGTTGTCCAGTGGGCTCTGCCACCATTTGCCCCCACCTGCCCCATTCCCTTTTGGTCACCTCAGTTCTGTTGCAAGTGTTTCAGGGTTGGTTATCTTTCATCTGTTCCTTTGTTTTGTCTTTTCACATTTGACCTATGGGTGAAGTCATATGGTATCTGTCTTTCTTCTTTTGACTTATTTCACTTAGCATAATCCTCTCTAGTTCCATCCACATTGATTCAAATGATAGGGTTTCATCTCTTGTAAAGGCTGTGTAGTATTCCATTGTACATATACATCACATCTTTATCCATTCATCTGATGTTGGGCACTTAGGTAATTTCCAGTTCTTAGTTATCGTGAATAGGGCTGCAATAACATGGGGATACATACATCTCTGTGGATGGGTGCTTTTGTATCTTTTGGGAAGATGCCCAGAAGTGGAATGATGGGGTCATATGGGATTTCCATCTTCAGTTTTTTGAGGAATATCCAAACTGTTCTCCACAGGGATTGCACCGATTTGCCTTCCCACCAACAGTACAAAAGTATTCCCTTTTCTCCACATCCTCACCAGCATTTGTTGTTTCCAGACTTTTGGATAATAGCCAGTCTTTCAAATGTAAAGTGGTCTCTCATTGTTGTGTGGTCAGTATTCATTTTATAAATTAGGAAACTGAGGCACAGAGGAGTCAAGTCACCTGAGCTTGATTGTAGAATGCATTTATATAGTAACTATAAAAAGAGTACAAAGGGCTCCCATATAGCCCACACCCATTTAGCATATTATTTAAAACTTACATCAGTCTGGTACATTTGTAACTATTGATGAGCCATTACTAATACATTCATATGAACTAAATATCCAGACTTGATCTGAATTTCTTTGGTTTTTACCTTAGATCCTTTTTCTGTTCCAGAATCCCATCCAGGACATCATATTGCTTTGAGTCATCATGTCTCCTTAGTCTCTTTTTGGCTGTAACAGTTTCTCCAACATTGGTTTTGGTTTTGGTGACTTTGACAGTTTTGAGGACTGGTCAGGCATTTTGTATCATGTCCTTCAATCTGGATTTGTTTGTTGTTTTCTTATGATTAGACTGGGGTTTGGAAGCAAGACTGCAGAGGCAAAGGCATTTCTCTTCACATCATATCAAGAGTACATTCTACCAACATGACCCACATTATCGATGTCTGTCTCTCACTGTTTGAAGCAGTGATGGTCAGGTTTCTCCAGAAAAATTACTTATTTTCCACACTTTTCATTCTGTACTCTTTAGAAGGAAGTTTTACTTACCCTTAAAAAAGGTGTACTTTTATAGACTTCACTTCCTTGAAGGTTAAAGGAATTCTTTTTCATTAATTTATCTATTCACTGCTATTTATTCATTTATTCAACAATGTGTGTCAATATGGCATAATGAATATGTATTGTATAGTTTGAGTTGTAATCAAAACTGCATTATTTTAAAACTCAAATTGCCCAGTTTTGATCATTGGAAGCTATTATATAGCTGGTTTCTAAATCCCCTTGACATGTCCCCATCATTGTGGAATCTTTCTGCTTTGTTATGAGCACTTCCTTACTTTCCACCACTACAAAATGTTCCAGGCTCTTCCTGTGTATTTCCCACCCTAAGTCTAAAGTCAGGCAATATCTTCTTTTTGATTGTTGTTTCTGGTTTTTGTTATTGTTTTTGTTTAAGGACAGTTTCAGGCCAGAACGAAGTGAGCAGGCAAACAGATAGAAACACTTGATTTTATTTTCATTTTAATTGTTCACAATGGCTGTTCTCCCTTTGGGCCCAGAATTGAATCCAGGGGTGTGTGTCCCACATCCCTCGGAGGCAAATGACCCAGCTGCTGCTCCGCCAGATCACACCTGATCTTTGTTTTATAAAGAATAAACATAGTAATGAAAAGTTGCTGCATATTCACTATGTTCTAGATATGATCTAAGTATCTTACATGAACATGATCATTTACTCACATCAAACAAAGTTCCAGCTAAAAATAAGCAACTACTGATAAATCTTGTTTTTAATAAATTGCCAGGGGAACTTATTTTTATTACATTTTATCTTCACACTTTTTGGATAAAAAAATTTAAGTGAGGCACAAGGGTTATATAAAACAATGAAAAGGAATGATAGTTTTGCCTATATAAAATGATTTGTTAGGCAAAAGAACAGAGCAGCAATTTTGAAAAAGACAAATTGGAAAATACCATCTACAACTATGACCCCAAAAGATTAATATTTAACAATATAGAAAACTTCTCAGAAACTAAAAACAGTTTAACACTTTACAAGAGAAATGATCTCTGAACACAATAATAGCTAACATTCAGGTAGTGTTTACTATATATCAGACACAGTTCAAAGTGCTTTATGAGTATCAACTTATTTAATCCTCACAGCAATCCTGTGATGTAAGGATGACAATAATTCCTCTTTTCTAGATAAGGAAACTGAGCCCAGAGTAGTTAAGGATTTTCCCAAGTTCACATAGACAGCTGGCAGAGCTTACATTTGATCCCAGTCTGATCAGCTCCAGAGTATCTGAGCTTATATTTTCCCTGAAACAAAGACTTGAGTGAATAAAATTTATCTGAGAAATAAATTCAAGAAGCAATATCGAGGCACCAGATAAAGTCAGACAGGAAAGGAGGAAAAGCTACATAAGGATGCTACATTAATGTCACCATTGCGTTATCTAGCATTTAATTCTCCCAGAAACTCCTAAGGAGAGTGTGAGTATGTCTCAGAGTTATCCACCTAATGATCAACTAGGAAAAATATCCATCACCCCCAACCCCTATTTTTTAAGAGCTATCCTTAGGGGTCTGGTTTTCCTGTAATCTGAGTATACATGTGTACTGACTACAGGAATGGAGTAGTTCCAGGGCTTGAAAGTAAAAGATGTATCAGCACCTGAAGCATAATACTTCTAGTATATGTTGAATTGAAGCCAGTATAAGGAATCAAGTGACCAGTCAGTTACCATACTTTAATATTCTTTGGTACTCTCATTGAGTCCCCTGGTAGACTCATTCTACCTGAGAGTCAGTACATCTAATCCAACAGTATCTAAATTATATTCTTGTGCAAATACCTTCCCCTATTAAGGGGTTGTCTTTTTGTTTTGATGAGTTTATCTCATCACATTTGTTATGCAAAACTTTTTAGTTTGATGTAGCTTTTATTTCCCTTCATTTACCTCTTGATATTTACCCAAAAGCCACAGCACAAATTAGAAAGAGATATTTACAACCCTCCACCCCTGTGTTTGTCCCAGCACTATTTACAAAAGCCAAGAGCTGAAAACAACCTAAATGTCCATGACAGATGAGTCGATAAGAATTGATACATATAATTACAAAGTGGAATATTACTCAATTATTAAAAAAAAGATGAAATCCTGTCATTTGCAACAACATGGATGGACCTAGAGGGAATGATGCTTGGTGAGGTAAGTCAGAAGGAGAAAGACAGACATGTTATGATTTCACTTATATATGGTATATACAGAAACCAAGCAAACAAATGAACTAAATCAAACAAAAATAGACCTTTAGTTAATAAAATCAAATTGGTCTCAAGAAGGGAAGGGAGAGGGGATAGGCAAATTAGTAGAGGGATCAATTGTGTGGTGAAGGAAGAACTGGAATGCTGCTAGTGAACTTAATGTATTATATTCAGATATTGATGTACAATGATGCACACCTTAAACCTATATAAAGTTATGATGCAATGTTCCTTCAATAAAAATCAATTAAATATATTAAATGTACCCATATTCTTCAGAATTGCTACATTATATCATCATGAAAGTAAGAACATTAAAGCAATATTTAAACTTAGAAATATCTCAGCCTGAAAGGCAAATTAAGCTAACCATAAAAGTTTTTTTTAAATTACAGTCAAAACAAAAATACAGCCTACCATTAGCAATGGTTGAGAAGTGAACAGCATAAGACCAGTGATACTGATGCTATTTGGTTTTGCTAACCAAGGTAACAATGGATAAGAAAACTTTTTAACCATGTAACTCCAAAAATTATTCTTCAAAATTGATTTACTTATGTGATCAAAAAACTTCCTGTTTCTCAACTGGAAATTTGAACATGTTTTATAATACAGGTTTTACAGCAGAGCTCTGCAAATTCATTTCTTCCAGCACAGCTCCTGCTAGTGGGTGAATAAAGATATGAGTATTTTTCATACTTAAGTGTCTCAGAGTTGGCTGAAATTGGCTAAATTATTTTTATCTTCATAAAAATATTAAGAATCATTTTGAAAAGTTACATGTATTGTATGTGCAGTTCTGTTTAAATTGCATGTGTGTGAGTATGAGTGTGTATGTGTGTGTGTATGACAGAGAGACATACGATGAAGACTAAGATTGATCTTTACTACAAAAGAATGGACTATGAAGTAGGATGATTATCTAGAGCCAAATAGTGAGGATTGGGGTGAGTTTTTAAAATTTTATATATTGTTTAAATGATTTATAATGAAAACACGTTGTCCTTATGAAAAGAGAAAAAATAAATTACATTTATTGGCCATTATTAGTTTCTGAAGTTTATTTGATTGTGTTACTCTGCGATTGTGTTACTCTGCATTAAGTTAAGAAGACTTAAGGAATTGCCTAAAATAGGTAACATGATCACAGTCCAAATTCGGATACACTGACTGCTAAACTGGGATTATTTTGTTTTTACTTGTGGTTTGTTTTGTTTTATTATTTTATTGTTTTGTTTTGTTTTACATCATGACAAAAAAAAAAAAAAAATGCTGCAGAAAGTGACATTGCCAGAAGTCTTACAGAAGCTGACGTAAGCTCGTCTCTTGAAGCTCCTGAATTGGCGTTTATTCCAGATAGCCCCTTGAAAAAAAGATAGAATTGACATTTTCTTCTATCAATAGAGTATCCTCAGTTTGCCAATTTATTGTCATTTTCTATAAGCCACAAAACCCTTCACTGGAATTGATCATAGAATGAAAAGTAGGGCAACTTAATATAGGGAGAGGGTGAAAGTATTACTTTTTTTTCTCAGCAGTTACCAGGCTGGCACTAGTATTCAGCAATAGCAAATATAAAGATATGAATGACATAAGCATTTGTTCCCAATTTAGTTCTTAGCAGCTATAACTGATCTTGGCATTCCAATCCATTTCTCTCTCTGTATCTATTTTATGACTGATATTGAACAAGTCCCCATGTCCTGACTCCATAATTCATAGTAATAGCAAATGAGAGTCACCAAGGGCCTTCACTGGCATCATCTGGCTTGTGCCCCTTCGGAACATATTTCTAACCAGTAGAACAAAGATGATATCAGAATGAGTGAAGAATCTGAGGTTTTTAATAATTTTTCTCAGGTGTTATATCTTATATCCTACCTGTGTATTTTATATACTCTTTTTATGACATGTCATATCTTTCAAAAAATTTTGACCAAAATATTATAAGGCACAAAGATATAGTTTTCATAGAGTACATAAATAAATCCTACAGGCAAGCCTCAAGGACTTTTCAGATCATTAAATTTGCTCTGCACTGTTTAGCCTGTACATTTACCTAATACCTTTGTACCACCAAACATTGAGGTTAGAGAGATGAACATAACTTTGGGCCTCTCTTGAGGAATTTGCAATGCAATAAAGTGATACAGCCTGAGGGTGTACCTGGTGATTCAGGCATTAAGCTGGCAGTTGGGGTGCAGATCATGTAATGTTCAGGACATGGGTTTGAGAACTGGGGTGAGGAGGAAATAGCAAAATGAACAAGTAAATAAATAAATCAAAATGCTTCTTCCTCTCTCCTCCTGCCTGCCTGCTTTCATTCCTGTCTGCCTGCCTTCCTCTCTTAAAAAAAAAAGTGATAGAGTAACACTTATTATAATCAATGTGCTTACAAAACACTATGGAAGCATAAAGCACAAAGGAAGGTGTGCCTAATTCTCCCTGGGGGGGTGGTAAAAGTTGGAGAATAAAATTATTTATAAGCTAGATACTGAAAGATAAGTCATTCATATGACTGACAATGATGAAGAAGAAATATAAAACAATTCTTCATCTGGTACATTATAATTCTCAACAGTCTTATGTGATCAGTATTTTCATCTACCCAGAACCTCTCTACCACATATTATTTATAATCAAGTTCTTGTTTTCAGTATGTTTTTGAACACCAATATTGAGGATTCTTTCATAAAAAATTTTTCACGGGTAAAAGTGTTTACTAGATACTTAACAGACCCCTTAAAAGTTGAAGGCTGTAGAAGTTGGTAGCTCTAAAGAAGGACAATCTAGAAATATCCTAAATATTTATGCACTAGGTAATTTTTTAGTCAAATAATTCCCTGCCTACTTACCTATTGAAGAGATATCAAAATACTGTTAGAAAACTTCGACTCCTAAAGAAAGGTTTTTATAGCTCATGGCCAGTGACTAAATTTGATAAATGTGATAGATTTTCCTGGATCTAGGAAAAAAAAAAAAAAAGCAGTGGATAAATTGCTACAGGCACATAAGCTACCAAAACCGATTCAAGAAAAATGAGAAACTCTAAACAGACCTATAACAAGTAAGGAAATTGAATCAGTAATCAAAAACCTCCCAGCAAAGAAAGCCCAGAACCAGATAACTTCTAAGAATTAGCACCAATCATTCTCAAATTCTTCCAAGAAAATTGAAGAGCAGGGAACATTTTCTACCAAATCTTATGTGACCAACATTACCCTGATACCAATACCAGACAAAGATAGTACAAAAAATTATACAACTGTATCCCCTGTGACTATAGGTATAAAAATCTCTAACAAAATACTAACAAATTAAATTCAACAGCACGATAAAAGGATTATATAACAGAACCAAGTGAGATCTACACCTGAATGCAAAGGTAGATGAACATACACAGAATTTAATTAATGTAATATATTACATTATAATTATCCATTAAGAGAATGCAAATCAAAACCACAAAGAAATACCATTTCACACACATTAGGATGATGATAATAAATAAAACAGAAAACAACAATGTAGAGAAATTGGAAACTTTGTACATCGATGATAGGAATGTAAACTAATTCATTCAAGCACTGGGAAAAACAGTTTGGTATTTTCTCATAATGTTAAACTTCTGTGTTTAATTACTATATGACCTAGTAATTCTACTCCTGGGTATATAACCAAAAGAATTGAAAACTGGAACTCACACAGATGTGTATATACCAATGCTCTTCATAATAACCAGAAGGTAGAACTCATCTAAGTGCCCATCGACAGAGAAGTAGATCAATAAAATAAGGCATATACATACAGTGAAATGTTATTCAGTCATAAAAAGGAATGGCGCTTTGAAACATGCTACAGCATGGATGAGACTTGAAGACATGCTCAGTGAAGTAAGTCAGACAAAAAAATGACAAATTTGTGTGACTTCACTTATATGAAGTGACTAAGGTAGTCAAATTCAAAAAGACAGAAAATAGAATGGTAGCTACCAGGAATGAGGAGTTATAATTAGTGGGCACAGAGTTTTTATTGGGAATGATGAAAAATTCTGGAAATAAAAAGTGATGATGGTGTACAGTATTATGAATGTATTTAAAATCATTCAACTGCATATTTTGAATTATTAAAATGTTAAATTTTATATTAAGCACAATTTCCCAAAATAAAAAATTCAAACATTTATGAAAAATAAATTGACGTCAACAATAGAAAGCCAGTCTCTTTATCCTACTTTCTTTTTGTAGAAAATCTATTCGGAAAAATAAAATAAGTGAAAAAAAGGATTAAATTCCATTTGGCAATCAACATAGACTGAGTTCAGTCAAACCTTCTTATGTTTTTGTCTTTTTAGGGCCTTCAGAATTTCTTGCTCTTTTTCAGTTCACTGATATGCACTTTTCAAAAGCAAATGTGTACTTTAAAACACTTCTGCTTTAAACGAACTCAGGGTATGTTTGGTAAACCACCATGTGAAGGGATAGCTATGGTACCCATTAAACTCTTTAAAAGGCAACAGTATTTCAGTAGGTTGACTCTGCTTAGGTAAAGTCGTATAAGCAAAATTCATCACTTTTTTCTTTTTTCCAAACTTCTTGTAGCTGAAAGAATAAGAGAATAAATGAAATGTTTATAAACCATTCAAGGTTTCAGATTGTCTTAATGATGCAAGTATGTCTTTTTTTATTCCACATTAATTCAGTAAATAACACTGACGTGAGTATTGAAAGGCTTTATAAAAAGACACTGAATGAAATAGACAACATTGTCTGAAATGCACTTTTTGCCTTCTAGAGACTAACAATCTTGAAAGCAAGCTGAATCTGCCAGATGCTGAATTTATATAACCCACAAGCTAAGGATAGTTTTTACAATTTATAGAGTTGGAAAAAAACCAAATGAAGAATCGTATTTCATAACAGGTGAAATCCAAATTTCAGTGTCCAAAAATCAAGTTTTATTAAAACACGGTTATACTAATTCACTCACATACTGACTACTTCTATGTGCAACAAGAGAACTGAGCAGTGATGACAGAGACTACAGGCCCCATCTTGCCTAAAATATTTTCTATCTGACCATTTACGGAAAAGTTTGCCTACCCCTGATCTAGAAGGTGAAGTAGAATGCAAATGAAATAATAGCAAATTCAGGCAGGATGGAGTAAAGACCATATGAACAAAAGCCACCCTGTGTGAGAGACTGCATCATGGAAGAAGCAGCTTTCAAACAGATCCTTGAAGGAAAACAAGGATTTCAATAACTGACAATTAAGATTCTCAACAAAAGGAAGAGTCTGCACAAAGAATGGAGAAGAAAAAGTGAAAGCGGACTCAGGGCAAAATATAACCCCTCCCAATTCTACAATCAAAAGGAATTACTGTAAGCAAAGCATATGAAAAGCCTAATGGATGACCCCTCTTTATTACAGGTTATAAATCATTACTAATTGCAAACATCAAAATTTTAAGATAGTGGCACTTTAATTCTCACTCAACAATCTCTTAGAATCTGAGACATTGCAAGAAATAACCATACTACTGATGATTTAAATAAAATAGATATGAGCCATTATGGTTTTATTCTTCAGATATGTCACTCTACCCAAAAAAATGCCCAGCATCTTACAATTGTATTTTAACATCTCAAGTCTATATCTTTGTGGCTAGTGGCTTAAAAGGCAGTTAATAAAAATGTGCTAATCCCCAGGAATCTGGGAAGCCTTCAAAAATAGATGAACTGTGTCAGTAATCCAAAGGTCTTGGGCTCCCTGGATTGATGGTCACCAAGTAGTCAATTTTTTGCCAAAGGATTTTCCTAGTTAGGAAACTTCTCATCTCTTAGGAAAAAACAAAGTTCCAACCCTTGTACCCAGAGATAATTCAGGTAATTGTTTTACTTGAAAAACCATGGGGCTGGGGGCAGGGGAGTTAGAAAAGAAAATGTTTAGCTCTCGCTGCTGCCTTTGTACACAAACTGTAAGGGACTTCATGGGTGAGCTAGGCTGGGCAGCACTGCCAACACCAGGGTCTGGCAGCTCCTCACAGGAGAGCCTTTCTGATATTACAGCATGTTCCCCCAAATCCTCCCAATAATAAAATCCATGCACCTGTGACAGGCAACCATCGCAATGAAAAGCCACATTACCTGAGTTGAAATCCCAATTTTGTTTCCCCAGTTGAGTAAACTTGGCAACATTATCTTGACTTGTAACCTCCCTGTGACTCAGTCTCTTCATCTGCAAATGGGAATAATAATAGTACTTAGCCCTGGCTAGTTTTGTTAGGATAGCATTCAGTAAGTATCAGTTATTATCTAATATATGAGTCCTCTAGAAAAATCAAGATACCCACTCTTCTCTTCCTGTAAAAGAGTTCTGTCTTTCCCAGAGTCCATCCTACTAATGATCCTACATTTTTCATCATCTAGTATAAATTTTCACTTCTGTGCACCTTCTTTTCTTATTACCATTCATCAGTCACCACTGTGGTCTTTTATGACATATGATACCTTCAACCTCAGAAAAGTTCTGTCCTTTTAATTTGCAAGAAGAATTAACAGGCTAAAATGCTCATTAAAGGTATCTATCTATTACTAAATAAATGGAGACCATCTTAATTGCATTGTATTTACAGCTGAGGTCTCCACAACACAGAGTGAGGCTATAGATCAATTTAGATCTTTCAAGTCCCCAAAGCTTTATAAGCCTTCATTGACTAAAGATAGTCCTCTGAATCAAAAATTATGTATGTGGTTATTAGAATAAGAATCAAAGACATCAGTACTCAAAAAGTATTAAAAAAATAAAACTAAAAGGAGAGAGGAGGTTGTTGTTAAAGAATTATCCATGAAAAAATCAGTTGTTTCAAAGGAAATTTTTAAAGATTATCAGACGTGACATAATGTCTAATTACAAACTTCTTCAGTGAAGATAATATATAGACATATATTTATGCATATGTAATCTATTTAATTTAATATATAACTTATTTTTACTTAGGAAACATCAAGACCCATTCAGATCAATGGATTAACTTTAATAAAAAGAGAATCTCCCAAAAAGCAGTGTCACTTGCTTTGAAAATTTTTCTAGTACTGAATCAGAGTGGATTAAATAATTAATTTGCGTCTTTATGGCTGCTATGAATTCATCAAAAAAAATTTTATTTTTTTCCCTTTTCCCATTGGGAATAACAATAGGACTCTCATTCTGCAGGCCAAGCTTACAGAAATTACAGAGGATTTCATGGCAGGGTTTCCCTGTGGTCTGCAAGCTTCCATGTTGGAGCCTAACGGAGAAAGACCAGAAAGTGACAGGGTATAACATAGTGGGAGGAGTGGATTAATAATAATGACCAACTTAGTTCAAAGATTCAGCCCTCCCTACACTATCCATAAGGCCAAGATTCTTGAGCAAGTCGTGGTAGGTGAGTAATTTGTACTGGATTACTTATTGACCTTAACAAACAGGAATTCAGAAATAGATTCAATTTTATTTCAAAAATCAAAACAACTCGACAAATTGATATGAAAAAATTTACACCTGCCATAGAGTCTCCTACTCAAAAAGTAGAAATAATGATAACATCTATCTCAGAAGTTACTGGAATTACCAAAAGAGATATGCTATGTAAAGCATGGAGTGTACTTCAAATGTTTCTTATACTGTCCTAGATACCCTGAGACAAGTGTAGCAGGCTTTCCAAACCTTGTTAGAGCGCTGACTAACCACTAGCCTCAATGGTATCTCTCTCCTCTTTGTACTTAAGTGCAGGCTCAGTTCATTGCAGCCAATGAGAGTAATTCTATAAATATCAAGAACAGAAGATTGGAAACTATAGACCAATATCACTGATAAATACAGATAAAAAATTCTCCACAAAATCCTGGAAAACTGAATTAGACAGTACATTAAAAAAATAATACACCGCAATCAAGTGGGATTGATTCCAGAGATGCAGGAATTATTCAACATACACAAATCAATCAACATTATATATCACATCAAAGAAGAAAAAAAATATTATCAATAGACACAGAAAAAGCATTTGACAAGATTCAACACCCATTCATGCTAAAAACGCTTGCCAAAATAGGAATAGCAGGAACATACCTCAACATAATAAAAGCAATGTACAACAAACTTGTAGTCAACATAATACTCAATAGTGGAAAACTGAAAGCCTTCCCCGTAAGATCGGTAAGATGAGGCTGTCCTTTCTGAACAGTTATTCAACATAGTCTTGAAAGTATTGGGCCGAACAATAAGACAAAAAAAGCACATTAAGGAATCCAAGTTGGAAAAGAAGAAATAAAACTACCATTACATGCAGATGACATGATATATTACCAGAAAAATCCTAAGGACACCACTAAAAACTGATTGGAAACAATAAATAAACAATCATAACAGCACAGTTCACAATAGCCCAGACATGGAAACGATCTAAATGCCTGTCAACAAATGACTGGATAAGAAAGCTTTAGTATATATACTCAATGGAATTCTATGCAGCTATTTAAAAAAAAATGTCATGCCCTTTGCAACAATATGAATGGAAATGGAAAGGCTCATGTTAAATGAAATCAGTCAGAAAGAAAGAGAAATACAAGGTGGTTTCACGTGTGTATGGAAAATAATGAAATGAAATAAGCAGTTACATTCCAGCAAAAACCCACGGACAGAAAATGATGGCTGACAGGGGCCTGGGAGGTAGGAGGGAAGGAGAGGGGAGGGAACAAGGTGGTGGTAAGGGACACTGGTGGTGGGTGCGGAATATAACACCCATAGAAATAAGTTCCATATCTTGAAACATAAAATTTCAAACAAAATAAATAATAGCAAAATTATTTTATTGTTAAAAAAAGGAAGAGAAAAATAAAGAACAGAGGATTAGTGTAATATAGATGTACAGCCAGGCTCCACTCTTTTGAGACTTATCTCCCCTTCTGACACCAACAGCCAGTGCTAATAGGAACCTATAAGAGCAGAAGTTCATTTTGATGCCCAGGGTCCACCCCAAACCAATTTTTAATCAGTCTCTGGGAATAGGGCCTGACATTGAGAATTTTAAACATCTCCTATGAGATTCTAGGAGGACAAATGGAGAACCTTAAATTGGTGATGCTATTGCTTTGACAATATCAATAACTTTATAGACTAGTACAGACAGGATAATTAAAGGAAGCGTGTTAAAGGAAGTTGAAGTTTCAGTCAATTATTTTATGATTCTGTTGACCTTGCTATGAGCTTCATTTGTAAAATATATAAGGGTTTTCTATGTCAAGTCTATTTTTCCAGCTCAGATCAAGTGATTTAACCCTTTTCTGCAGACAGGAAGGAAGTAAGGAAGGAAGGGAGGGAGGGAGGGAGGGAAGGAGAGAAGGAGAAAGGGAGAGACAGAGAGAGAGAGAGAGAGAGAGAGAGAGAGAGAGGATTCTTAATTTTTCCCTATAGATTTTTAACATTTTTTGTATTATTCACTCTAGGAATGACTTCTGAAATTATAGTGACTGTTAAGTATGGCTATTGTGAATGCTGAAAACTAGTCAAACAATGTAGGAAACTTTATTTAGCTGGAAAGTCACACTTATGACTCTTTTGTAAGAATTATGTTTAAGGGGAAATGGTTTAAAATACTGATTACTGGCTCAGACCATGCCCTCGTGACTTGGCAGTTAAATCAGAGGCTGGGGTGGATGCCACAGACCAAGAAAAGCCCAAGGACCGAGGTTGGTGGGTAAGATTTTTGAAAACAACCAACATGAATGTTTCTTGTTCCTCTTTCTTCTTGCCTGGTTGCCTTCCTATTGCCTTCATTCCCACCTGCTTGCTTCCTCAAAATAAATAAGTAAAATTCTGACTCAGTGAGGTAATCAGATATCAATAATATCTAGGTAAGTATCTAAAATATGTAGATGTACCACCTTTGTCAGAATTTAGTAAATATTCCACAGTCTCTTAAAAGTTTCTTAAAAATTCATATCCTTATATTTTTTGTTAATGGAAAGGTACAGACAGGATTGAAGGTGAGTAGGCAGGTAGGCAAGAAGGGAGAGAAGGAAGATGCACTTTATTTTACTTAGTTATCCTTCTTGATTGTGTCCAGTGCCCTGGGTATTGAACTGGAGACCTTGGAATGTATGTGGGCTATGCTGGGTAAACTAAACCACCAGGCCAGCAGGACACACCAGAGATTTCTTAATTAGCAAATATTTTTTGTATTGGGAATAATCGCTCTAATACTATTCCAAACAACCCTATGAGGGGGCATACTATTCATTCCATTTACACAACACAAAGCAGTTTAAGAACCTTTAAGCAATTTGCCCCTCAGGGCTATAAGAACTAGGAAATGCAAAACAGGAATTGGAGCCCATATTGTCCAAAGTCTTGACTATGAAGATACAGTGTCATTCTAGCTTTCTGAACAATAGTACCAAATATCTCTTGGTCCCTTAAAAGTCTTATCTAGTCTAACACATTTACTGCCATAAGCAAAAGTCTCAAATTCAAAGACCTACAGAGCCTGGCTGGTAACATGAATTAATTAATACAGACCATATTTAAGGGAAAATTCACATTGTTCTAAAGTGTATCTATAACCTTGCTATTGCTCAGCTTTAGACCATTATTATCCTGGGAGAAGTTAGTCCTAATACTGTGAGCCCCTAATTTTATTTTATTCATTTTTTTTTTAGGAAGTAGAATTTTTTTGTAGGTGTAATTAAGAAAGGGGCAGCTCTGAAGCTTTCTGAGTGCAGAGCCCATTTCTCCAGAGGACTTTGATTAGGGATGTATTTGACCCAGGCTGATCATATTTCCTGGAGACAAAAATGGGACATTGGGATGGCAAAAAATGGGGAGCAGGTTATGTGTGTGAGAGACTAAGAGGTGGGGAGACAGAGCAATCCCAGCAGGAGGAGTCAGGAGAGCAACAAGTAAGCACAGTGCAATGCACATCAATGAAGGCATAGTAATTGATGTGGGGACAGGATAGCTTAAAATCAACAGCATGCTATGCAGATGTATGCATAGAAAACTCACTGGCAAAATCTGAGCCATCTAAGAGTAAAGACTCCCAGACTCCCAACTTGAGTCTAGGACACACCCCTAGATATTCACGCTTCATTTTCACTCCATGTAACCTGGACGCACCCATCCCTCATACACCTGCAGGACTCCATCTTGCCTGAGTGAGAGGCCGGCAGCACAGGTGGCGCTCACTCACACCTGTGCATTCTTTGGATGTAACCTTCCCAGACCCGCAGGGCACTTCAACTCACTGTCTCTGTTTTTAGTAAACTTACTGTGTGTTCCTGACCAAATGACTCTCTCCACAAATTTTCTGGACAGACCCAGAGTCTCATCGGTGTGTCTCGTTCACGCTTCCCCACATCAGTAATGACAGGTGGTCCAAGGGGATTTGACACACACGGCCAGGGCTGGTGCAAGGAATTTTGGCACCTTAGGTGAGAAAACCAAATTTAGTGCCCCTATAAGTCCTGCTTCAAATGTCCTGCCTAAAACACATGTTGTTTTAACCATCCCAGTGCCAGAAATGCCCAGTAACCCCCATAGTGCCAGAAATAACCCCCACAGTACAAGAAATAGCCCCCATAGTACTTACCTGCAGCCGGCCCATGCTGTGGTGTTCTGCTCCCTTTAAAGAAACAAGCATGCGTGCGAGGGGGTAATCCTCTTCCCATGGCCCCTGTTTCCTCACAGTGGGTGGGAACAGCTGTAGCAGCATTGGAAGGAACTGCTTTTGGGGTTCCTCAACAGACTGCCCAGGGCAAGTCAACTGCCCCTCTTGCCCTGAATTAAAGATGGCCCTGGTTTCTTAAAAACGGAACAAAATTGATATTCCTATTAAAATGACAAGATGGTCAGGAAATGTGAAATAAATGGTACTGTCTCCTTTAAAATGGAATGTATGGTCAGCCAAATTTGACCCCCACAGCCATCTGGGATGAGCCACTTTTCACCCACTATGTCTTCAAATTCATCCACACTAAATTTAAGCAAAGCCTCATTTCTTAGGGAGGTAGTTGTGGCAACCAGGAAATTTGAACTTAACCTGGCATAGGGCCTCAATTAGAAGCAGCATGAGGTTAGATGTGAATGTCCTTCAGGAAGGCTTATCTCCAAGGTCCCCCAGGGCAACCCCTGCAAGCAACAATATGCATATACTACCAAGGACGCTTGCACAGCAAGGCCCTATGAGAAATAAAGTATGAGCCCCTAATTTTGCAACAGAAACCAGAAATCTGCGATTTTGTGAGACCCTCTAATTTCCAAATGGTGGCAATAAATTTTCTTGTTTTTAAAAGAACATTTCATGAGACCACACTGAGCAAGCTAAATTATTTGAGCCATAATTTGGGGAGAAAAAGAAAACTCATTCAACAGTCTTACTTTGATTTAGTTAGAAATAAATTACTTTATAAGCCAGACATAAAAGAAAAGACTAATATCCATAAGTTCATGATAGGTAGAAAACAGCTCATTAATTAATCAAAGTCTCATAAGTACAGCATGAAAATAACCTTTGGTGACCTTAAATCAGATTTTATTTCTTATATCAAGGGTAGCATATAAAAATGTTGTCTACCAATTACTGGAAATATAAATTATATGAAATGTATGTGTATCTCTTTTTTAAAATGAAAACATGGAAAGTTTATGCATAATTATGAATTACATTGGGGCATTAACTATGAAGGGGGTGAGTACTCTAAAATATACCCTGGGAATGAGAGTTGAGTATTGAAGGAAGGAACATGATAAAAAGATGGAAACTCTCCCTAAGGATGGGATTCTTGTCATCTGGAGAAGGTGTAGTTGTTGTCCATTGGTGTTGTCTTGGGTCAGGACTAGTTCAAGGAAAGTACACAGCAACCGGCAGACAAGAAAGGGACACTTCCACCAGGTTGTTGGTGAGTTATATTGATGAACAAGGACTGGAAGCAAGAAACTATGCTGGAGGTTTTCATTTGATCAAGGCTGTCAGACGATACCCACTATGGTGTATTTGCTGTTTTACTGTTTTTCTATTTGGTTTCTTTATGCTTTATAAAGCATCCTTTCATATTTTTTGCAAAGCTGGTTCTGTGGTGATAAACTCCTTTAACTTTTGCTTGTCAGAAAAGGTTTTTTTAAATCATTCCTTGTTCTGAAAGATAGCCTTGCCAGATAGAGTATACACGTTTCATTTGAGAAGTCTGCTGACAATCTTAGGGGGGCTCCACTGTATGTGATGCGTTTTTCTCTGACTGCTTTTAATAGTCTTTCTTTACCTTGTATTTTGGATACTTTTATGACTATGTGTCTCAGTGTGTTTCTGTTTGGGTTTCTTTTATTAGGAACTCTTTGAGCTTCCTGGATCTGGAGGCTTGCTTCCTTCTTAAAATTGGGGAAGTTCTCATCTATTATTTCTTCAAACCTGGTTTCTACCCCCTTTGCTCTCTCTTCCTCTGGGACCCCTATGATGCGAAAGTTATTCCTTTTGATGTTATCCCAGAGGTCTCGAATGCTGTCTTCAATTCTTTGAATTTTTTTGTCTCTTTGCTGGTTTGCTTGATTGAGTTCCTCTGTCCTATCTTCCAGATCGCTGATTCTATTAGAAGTTTCATCCATTCTACTGTTGAATCCCTCGATTGAGTTCTTTAATTCAGTCATCATGTCTCTTACCTATTTGATGATTTATTTTAATTCTTCTCTTTGCTTCCGGACATTCTTGTTTACTGCCTCTACTGATTTCTGGATTCCTAGGAGTATGTTAATCACCGTTACCCTAAATTCCTCTTCAGGTAATTTACATACATCTGCTGTATTCAGATTTCCCCCCGGGTTTTTTATTGGATTCATTATTTCACATATATTTCTCTGTGCCTTTGCTCTATTCAGCATTCTGTTTATGTTTCTGAGTGTTCAGTTTCCTTGGCGTTGCGTAGGTCTGACTGGCCCAGGGTTGGCAATCAGGCTGTAGTTTTGCTCTACTCCAAGGTAGCTCTAGTGGATAGTGCTGATGTTTGGGGCAGCCTTCTCACTGTAATCCAGGGGGTGGGGCACCCAATGGGCAGGATTTCCAGTGGTTGGATATGCAGTGAGTGGGATTTCCACTCAGCGGACCCCAGGCTCTGGCATGAAATGGTTATGGGAGGGTTGATTTGGCTGATTTCTGGTTATGGCTGCACCCAGAGCAATTTCATCATGTGGGCTCCCACTCAGCTCCCAGTGTGCTGGCTCTCCTTTCACCTCCCCCACCCCCACCCCTAGTCAACCTTCTGTGGATCCATGTCTCAGCCCCACTCAGCCCACCTCTTGCCGCCTTTGCAGCTAGTCCTGAAATCCCTAGCCTCTGCCCCACCATGCTTCCAGAAACCCCCAAACTCCATCCCAAACCCAAATCAGCAGCTTAGCTGAGAACCGTGCGGGGTGCCTTCACCCACCTTAAGTCAACAGCCAATTGCCTGCAGCTGGAGCGCGCCAATCATTTCTTGGTGTTTGTCTCAGGAAAATAGGTGATTTTTGTTTGCTTTTCTCGGTGTCCGTGGGGAGCTACCCGAAAGTGCATCCTATGAGTCACCATCTGGAAGTTGATCTCTGTGTATCTCTTATAACAATAAATTTACTGGAATAATTTTAAGCTAGACCAAAACCACCTAATTCTTTTCCCTCTTATCTGTAGCAGGCATAGGAAGCATTATCAGGCTTAGAGGTAGGTTTTTGTTTTCTCCCAGGAATGACAACTTAAATGAAAAGCCCTCAGGTTGAATTACAGCAAAAAGAAAAAAAAAAATCCCTATTTTCTAAAATCTCTCTTTAACTTTGACTCCCAGATCTCTGAAGGAGAGATAAGGGTTGGAATGTTGATACAGAAGGGGGTAGTGCCGGAAATCTTTTCAATGGATGTGCTTCTAAGCACACAATTTTTAAAAGAAGTTTCCCAATATCACTCAATGGACCTCAAAATGGGCCTTATTAATCTCTGGGCCTCAAAATAAATACTGAGCAATTCTCATGTCTCCATTTCATTTATGCCAGCCACTCACATTAGAAAACTATAGTATTTTCATCTGTCTCTTTCTTTTTGCTTTCTTCTCTCATATAAGTTTTAAAATAGTAACAGTGTTTGAACTTTGTACTTTAAAATATATGAAGCATATCATTGCATTTGTAAAGATCTGGCTTTCAAATAAGTCCTGAAAGACTGAAAAATCAGAAGAGTGAGGAACTAAGTTTCAGAAACCCATTTTCCCTTTGATATTTTTCTAATACAATGATTTCATTCTCAAGGTGAAAAAGAATCACACCCCTTCTATCTAAATATCACATTAAAAGTCATTATATAATATATATATATATAAAATGTCCAGCATGGAACTTGATACATAATGAGTAGATCATAAGTGAAAATGCTAAATTATATGATAAATATTTTGTGAATCTGAACTATAAAAGACACCAAGTTTACTTTTTGAATTTCTATAATTATTCATAGGTGATTATATTCAGTATTGTGATTCACAGACCTGAAACCTCAGAGTTTCAGCACACTTCAGAACCAAACTATGCTAAATGAAGTAAGTCAGACAAAGACAAAAAATGCATTGTGTCACTTACATGTAGAACCTAAAAAGAATAAAGTAAAAATAAGTCAAACTCACAGAAAAGTGGTTGTCAGGATTAGAGGGATCAGAGGGGATGCAGTGGGGGAAATAGAGAGAGGTTGGTAAAAGGGTACAAACTTTCAGTTTGATGAATAAAATCTGAGGATCAAATGAACCAATGTATAACATGATCACTTTTTTTTTTTTTTTTTAAGGAAAGGTGCAGGCAGGAATGAAGGTAAATAGGCAAGCAGGCAGAAAGAAAAAAGGGAAAGAAGCACTTTATTTATTTTTCATTTCAGTTGTTCACAGTGGTTGTTTCCCTGGGTCCTGGAACTCAAACCCGGGTGTATGTGGCTTACATCCTTCGGAGATGATTAGCCTAACCACTACTCCACCGGGGCACACCAACATGATCACTTTAATTGATAACACTATTATATAATAGAAATTTACTAAGGATGAACTAAAATGTTCTCACACACAAAAAGTAAATACATGGTGATATGTAGCTAATGTGTTAATTAACTTAGTGGGGAAATTATTTCACAATTTACATGTGTACTAGGAGCAGTGTTGTACATTTAAACATCTCATAATTTTATCTATTATACCTCAATGAAACTGAAACAAAATTAGGGCATCAAAGACAGTGAATGATTATATGAACCACATAAAAATGCTGACAAGGGTCTTGATTTTTCTGAATGTTTCCAACTATGATGAGAGCATTTTTCATTGCTAAAATTGATTATATATTTTTAAATTAATACTTTCTTATTTCAACAGGAGAAAAGAAAGTGAAATTGAAGGAATTTCTGCTACACTTCAAAAGAAGAGTACACTTTCAGCAGCTCTAAATGCAAATGAAAGAAAAGCTTCATATGGTGAGTTATCACATTGAAAAATAAAGTAGCTAATGAATGGAAATACAGAGCCTGGAGATAACTATCACTATATTTCTAGAAAGCTGATGGTTGTTTTAAATATAACTTAGTCCAGACTTTCTGTAATTAATTTAGATTTTAAAAATTTATAAAACTACAAGAGCTGCACTTACTCTGGTGGGCCTGTACAGTCATATTTTCCATGGCAAAGCCTTAATTAAAACTTTCAAAGGTGGGAATAACGGTAAAAGATCAAAGAATAAAAAATAGGTGGCAGGCCATCATCAGCTCTACATCAATAGCAAGCAGCCTCCTCCTCCTCCTCCTATTTCTTGATAAAAAGCCATTAATTCCCACTCCCTCCTGTGCTAACATTCATTTCAGGAAAAATATGCTTGGACCTGCCTGAACACCATGAGAAGCAGGAGTGTAGAAACATCTTGAACATCTGAATAGCCCTGCTTAACTGGACTCTGTATCAGGCATCTCCACCCCCTCCTCCATTCAGTACAAGGTCCTTGCAAGGCCCACGGAAGGAATTATCCCCTTACTGCCTGGGGTGAAAAGAAAATCAGATAAGGCACATAAAAAGGTTACACAGTGACCATAAAGGAGACAAGCATTTCTGACCTTGGGCTCAAGGTAGTAACCAGAAACATATATTTTTCCATAGAATTTGGACCAAAAAATGCCTAGGGGGTAGATTTTTATCTGTGATGTTTCTTAAAGTTGCTCATTTTGGAGAAGCTGAACTTTTAGGACAAAGGTGAAAGATTAAATATGACCATTCTAAAACGTGAACCTCTACCACTACTTTTTAAGTTCTTTAATGTGGGGTAAAAACAAAGCACCTCAAGGACTTACAGATAGATAGCACCTAGCCAATCTACAATTCTAAGTAAACTTGTTAAATTGAAGAGTAAAAATACATATACAAATCATTAAGTATACAGTTAGGTGGTTTTCTTTCCACAAATTGATCCATGTAGCCAGCACCAGAAAAAGAAACAGAACAATACCAAGATTCCAGAAGCCCCCTGACACTTTTGATCACTTTCTTCCCCCAAGGATAAAAGTAACAACTATTCTGACTTCTAAATAGATAGGTTTATTTTAGGAAGTATATATTTTCATGCAATTGAATCATGCCCTTTTGAGTACTTGTCTCCCAATAAAATCTGCAGATATATATCAACCAACCTAACTGTCTACGGCAATGTGACAACTCAGCTGTGCTTATTACCACATAATAATACCATTTTGGAATAAGGGATCACTAATTTGTTCCTGCTTGGCTATTAATTAGTTGTGAGATCTAGAGAGAGTAAACGTGTCCATTTTAGCTCTCAAATTTCTCTTTATAAAATAAGTACATTTAATTAGAAAATGTACACACTCATGAAAGAATATACTCATCAGAAGAGAAATATTAAGGATATAAATTTTCAACAATATATCACTTTCAAGTTCATATAATTATATATTCAAATATAATCAGATTTGTATTTATTCACATTCATGTACACATATCCAGTTACATAAACACAGAATTCAATTGTTCATTATTATATAATTTATGATGATTTAGAGGGAGAAAGAGACATTTATAAAATATCATGCTTATGTACCTTCCTTCAAAGATTACTTACTTATTTGGCATTATGCATGAGTATAAATGGGATGCCTGCCCTCACAGTGTTTCCAGTATCACTCTGACTTAAGCAAAAGATGTAATGAATGAATGATTGCTAACAGAGAGATAGAACTATGAAGCTAAATGCATGTGGATCATTAAATGATTTTTCTTCCCAAAGGAGAGAGAATTGAAGAAAATAGAAGTCTCAATAGAACTCTTAAGTAGGGGAAATTTTTCTGTAATGTCCCAGGCCTTAATAATTGCTTTTCTTCCCCTCAGCGGGAAATCTATCTCTTCCTCAAAGTGCTTAATGCCATCAAAATCAATTAAGATTAATTTTTTCTCCTTAACGTGTAAATGATTATCAAACCTGAATATTCTCTCTCACAGAAGTGTTTATGCTTACCAAGACACTTCGATTTTAAGGGGTAAGTTTCTAGTTACAGAATTTCATGCTTCAGAGATAAAAGGTCTGGTCTTTTTTTTAGAAAAGCGGCTATTAAAATCACCCTATTTAGGTAACCACTAAGGCAACCTTCTTTCCTAATATTAGTGGCCACCATTTATTGAGCATTTTAAATGGTCCAACATTGTGTAGTTCTTTGCATACATCAGCTTGTTTATTTCCACAGGCAGTGCTGTCATTACCACTTACATTTCACAGATGAAGAAACTGTTAGGTTCAAGCCCAAGGACACTAAATATGGCACTGAACCCTGTACCTGCCTTTCTGAACGTTCAGTCTGATCTTTCCTGGGGTTTGGCAGCAGTTATCAGCCAAAGACAAAAGTAGAACTAGAGACCAAAAGTCCCCCAAGAGCCATCCCAGGAAGGGAATTCATTCTTCTGGATCATTGGTGGTGGAGGCCTGGGAGGCATGGAAAAACAACCACTCACTTTTGTGTTTCTGGCACCAGTGATCCCACACCTTTGTGCCAGATCCTTTTAGAAGCTGCATGAATGCTTGCTTTCAAAGGCCTGTTACATTTAACAGAAGCAAGGTTCTAAAGGTTCTTTGAAATACTTCCCTGCCCCAAAAGGCCTGAAAAAGCCCTGACATAAAAGACATTCCTGGTCAAGATGTTACTGGAGCTCCTGAGGCCAAAAGGGACTTGAGCTGCAAATCAAGAGTAGACTCTGCACATCCTAATAGGGCATAAAACAGTTATCCCTCTCTTCTGGACATAAGCATCTATTGTCTCCTAATTCTTTGAAAGCAATCCTCCAAAGGGTGCTGTTTCTTACCACTTTATAAAATTATAATGCCCTGAGGCTTTTCAAAGGGTCATTTACTAATCAAGGGTTCTAAGTACTGAGCTGAGAAAGAGACTACAGCTTGGTAACAAGCATTCCCCAGCACTTAACCCCCAGGGTATTTCTAATGATCCCAATGGAGTTAAAACAATCCTCTAAAAGTACTCAAAACCAAATTAATTCAGGTAGCCCTGGTGGCTCAGGTGTTAAGCCCACGCCTGGGAAGCAGTTCACATACAGCCCAAGGACTCCAGGTTGTGACTGTGGGTGGGGAGACAACTAAAATGAACAACTAAATAAAGTGTTCTTACTTCTCTTGTTCTTGCTGCCTGCCTGCCTTCATTCCTGCCTGCCTTTCCATAAAGGATTTATGGTGGGGAAAGAAAATAATTCAAAACCTATGAAGAGTCTTCCACAGTGCTTGGAATGGAAGAGGATGTCGAAACTCAACAGCAACTCCAGAAAGTTAGGAATCATAGGCTACCCATTGAAGCTGTGTCTCAACAAACAATTACTGTGCTGGTTTTAGGATTAGCATTTTGTCCAGAATACTTCTGTCAGTCCAACATAATGGAAGGGTAAATTTGGGACCACAAGAATACCCAATAATTATAGAGACTCATTGTGGGCAGTCTGTTCATAGGAAGGCAGATTTAAGTTCCAACAAAATGAAAATACGTTCAATCCAATTCAGTAACTCAGAACTGAATGAAATCAAGCTGCAGTATAGTCATTCAAATGAAAGATTGTTTTTTTAATTTTATTTGCAAATATACAGCTTTATCTGATTTTATGGTATGTTTCTTCTCTGCCCTTACAATGCTGCAGTGTATCTTGGGGCTATGATATGGCTGGGGCTTGGCTTAAGCGGACCACCAGTTTCTAAGGAGACTTATCAGGGAGTGAAAGATAAACAGAAGTCAAAGGTATGTTCAGGATTGTTGGTGGAGGGGTGGGATTGGAAGGAGGAGGTGGAGAAGGGGCATCAAAGACTTGCAGACCATATGAGGAGACAACTCCAACTTCTCTGTGTTCTATTTCTCTTAATCTGCTTTGGCATGTCTGAACAAATTCTTGCCTGTGGTGCCACTTTCAAAATCCTAAGAGATGAGAACATCAGAAAACAATTTGTTATCATCAGAAAGAAAAACAGGATAGTCTCAATTCACAATAAAGTATATATCGACTAATATGAAGTAAATTCTAAGACATATTAAAGACAAAATATTCAAGTTTCAGAATGGCATGTACACTGTCCCACTTGAATATACAAAATATGTGTGTATATCCATGTGTGTATAGGTTGTGTACCCACAGAGTTTATCTAAATTCTAGAAGAATACATTAGAGAGGGAAAATGATAAGGGAATTGTGGGACTGAGATGACCCCATACACTATACACATTTATAATTTTACCTTTTTCCTAGTTTGAAAAGCTAATCATTTCACAAAGAGAGTTATGTTTTCCAGATCAATCTGTGACCTATAAGACTTTGAATTTTACACAGTCAGTGATGTTTTACATGGCTTAGAAAAAGAAAATTTTAAATATCAGTCCATTTTTGTTAAAGCTGCTGTTTTTAGTCTTTTCTCTCTTCAGATTTGTTGAAGATTAAAATCTTCACAGTGATGAAAGAGAAATTACAAAGATGTTGAAAGAGAAAATGTATTATTCTGCTAGTTATTAAATAAAGCTGTTCCTCTAACTGCCTGGAGAGAAAATTAAGAAAAAAACAAAAAATTGAAGTCATTTAAGATTTATTTCTCTTTGCTTAACTAGTTGTAAATATGGATCAAGATTGACACCCAGTGGTCGGATTTAATTCTTTTTTAACTGAAATTTCCTTTCTGTGTGATGAGCTATTTTCTAAAATTTCCCTTCATCTGTTTTAAATTGAAGGTCTCAAAGTAATTACTAAAAGTGAATTGTTTACTAAAACTGAGTTGTATCCTATAAAGTCAAGTTAAATTAGTAATTGTTATTGCACACATAATGGATTTATTCATGTATACTCTTTGTTTGCATTTTTTATCAAACATTAAAAACCAATTTACATCTGATTAACAATGTATCCAATTTCTACCAGAAATTAACTGAAGAAACTGGAAAACTAATTAGGCACCAAGATATTTATTTATACCCTTAACTTTTCCTGTATGGAATAGGAAATTTACCTATTTCTGACAAGTTACTTTCAATAATTGAATATTCAGTCATTTACTTTTAAAGTCTTGAGGGTGATATAATTGCATATAACATATGCTCATTTAATTAGGGGACCCTGTCAGAGTTAAATTTTATCTCTATTTAAAAAGAGAAAAAAGGGCATAGATCAATAATTGTATAGAATAATCTCTAGTATAAACTTATATAAACACCAAAATTTGTTTGGAAGTTGGAAGTTTTGTGATAAGGTTTTGATGAAATGTGTGTTGGTATTCATTTTAATGATTCTAAGAAAAAAACATAACTTTTATCAAATTAATATTTTAGCAAGTACATCTGAAATGTTTAACACAAGACTTCCAAATAGGAAAATAGGGGATTTAAAAGTCAAAAATATCAGAGTCTGAATTCTAGGTAGGTAATCTTGGAAAAGTCTCAACATTTTACTAAATTTCAACTCCTTGTCTATAAAATGGAATAATTAGTTGTCTTACAATGACATTTTAAGGGTTAGAGATGCAATTTAAAATGCTTACCATAGTACCTGACAAATCAATGCATAAACAATAGCTATTATTTCTACCAGAATACCAGATAAAGCGAAGTTACGAAATTCAAGCCCACATGAACCAGACTTCCCTTCTTGAAATAAGTACCTGTTTCACAAAAAGAAAAAAGAAAGAACAAAACCAAAAAGTATCTGCTTTGAATTCAGAAGAGCAGCCTCAATTCATCCAAATGTTGAAATAATTCAGATAAAATAATTTACAACTAGAATTATATTACACAATATTTTATGACCTATTTATCACAATCATTTTTTTATAAAAAATTAAAATATGTCTGAAATCCAGGGCTTTTTTCCATGTAAGGTTCCCATTCTAGTTATGACATTAACAAGTCACCTGACCACCTTATTTTCCTTATATGTAAATAGAAAGCATCACATTCACATGGTTGCAAAGATAGTGTGCAATAATAAAGGTTAGTGAAAGGATTCTTAGAAATAAAAATTATTATTGCTATTTTTATTGCTAATTCTTATTTCTATTATTATTCTCTTTCTATAACAGATTGCGACATACACTTGAGAATTCAGTATCCTCCTGAGTCAAAAGATCTGGTCTCCTTAAAGCAAAGACCAAAGATTACTTCACTAGGCCATAGGTAAGTCTTACCCACAAAAAACACTGACATTTTCTAACTTCTCTGGCTGTCCTTTTGGTCTCTGATCCCTGTGAGGGCTGGCCTCAGCCCTAGGTTCATTCCAAGTCATTCCTTATCAGCAGGCCCAGGATATCTGACCTGTTGACAAGACAAATGGTTTGCTAGGGATGAGCCTTGGAATCTACTTAGCAGAGTCACAGCATTTCCTACTGACCTCTCTCTGATCTGATTGAGTCATCTGAGTTCTTAAGACAGTATCTGCCTTGGCTCACCTGTTTGGAGCTTTTTTCCTTTACTAGAACTGATATCTTATCAATTAAGAATACATACCATACATATAAAAAGATGGTCATCATCACTTATTATTATGAAAGTGCAAATCATAACCACAATGAGATGCCACCTCACACTTGTGAGACTATTATCAAAAAGAAGAAACAAATGTTAGTGAGGGCATAAGGGAAATAAAAACCTGTATATTGTTGGTGGGAATGTAAATTGTACAGTGACTAAGGAAAACAGTATAGAGATTCCTCAAAATAATAAAAATACCGTCCAACCCACCCCACTATACCCCATGGCTCAGGAGGCTCAGTCTCAGGCTGTGAATGCTGTGGACCCAGGCTTGAGACCAGGGGTAAGGGGTGGGTAAAAAATTAAGAATAGAAATACCATATGATCCAACTATTCTACTTCTGGGTATTTATCTGAAGAATATGAAAATACTAATTCAAAAAAATATGTGAATCCCCATATTCATTACAGCATTATTTACAATAGCCAAGATTAAGAAACAACAAAATGCTTATAGATGGATAAATGGAAAAGAAGTTGTGATTTATATACACAATGGAATACTACATGGTTATAAAAAACAATATTGACATTTGAACAATATAAATGGAATTATGAGGTGATTATGCTCAGTGAAATAAATCAGATGGAGAAATATAACCACTATGAAATTTTACTCATATATGAAAGATAAAGCTATAACACAAACAAGTGAAACAAACCAAAAAATCTTCAAGCTCTAAGAATAAAATGGTGGTTAGCAGAAGAGAAGGGGAAGGCAGGGTGGGTAAATCAGGTAAAGGGGGTCAACTCTATGGGGTGAGACGGAAACTAGACTTTCTGTGATAACCACAAAACAATATACATAGATATCAAATTTTATAATTTGTATACCTGAAAACCTATTCATAGGTTATATGCTGTAATTAGGTTATAAGCTAATCTCACCTCAATTTATTTTTAAAAAAGGAGAATAGATGTCCATATTCTGGGTCTACTACTGTCCTGGACAGTGTACATACAGTACTTCCAATTCTTACAACAACCTATGAAGTGGATGTTATATTCCACTTAGCAGTTATGGCAGCTGAGACTCAGAGGTGAAGTGACTCATTAAAGTCACATGGGTGAGAAGAGGAAATGTCAGGATAATCATTTTAGTCTTGACTCCAAGTCACATGCTTTTTCACATCCTGATTCCATGCCTAGCTCCTCCCTAATCTACCTCCATATTCTGGATCCTGCTTCTTATACCTTTACGGGGATTCAACTAGGAATCACTAGTCTCCATATACCATCTCTTGCTTCTCGACTTACCTGTTAAATGGAAAACCCATTGGAGTCTACCAAAGCCTTCTCCTGCACAGGTGTGTACCTTGGTTCACTGAGTATCTGACAGGTTCATGTCGTTACACCTTTTCGACCTGAACGTTCTGCTGCGTGGCCTTCCCACCTGCACACTTCCTTTTCTCTCCCTGCTCAGTCCCAACTTTCTTCTGTCTCATACCAGCGTATGTTCCTGAGGTTCCAGCATGCTTCACAACTGAGCCTACCTTAGGAACAACAAATATTATCACCTGAGAATGATAACTCTAGGAACTGACAACTTACTCGCTACTCTGGAAAATTTCATTAGGATGGATAATTGCAATTCACCATTAAGAAAATACACACATGCAGAGCAGACATTCAGGCTTATCTTCAGAATGCATAACAATTATTTTAATTGAAATATCTGTGCATGTCAAGAGAACAGATTTTATTTTTTCTATTCATTTAAGGCAGGTTTTTTTGTTTTGGGGGTGCAGGTAGGAATGAAGACGAGCAGGCAGATAGGCAGGTAGAGAGACGGGGGAAGAAGCGTTGTAATTTATTTCCAGCTTAGTTGTTCATACTGGTTGTTTACCCCTGAACGCCAGACTAAAACTCAGGGGCATATTTCCTGCTCCTTCAGAGGCTATTGACCCAACCATTGCTCCACCAGGGCACACCTGTATTTTTTTTTTTCAAAGGAAGAATAAACATCTTTATTCATTGCTCACTCTTGGTTTTCAATCCAGTCCTGGATCCTGAACCCTGCTGCTTGGGTTTTACATGGTCCACACACCAGCATCTCCTCCCCTGAACCACAAGAGCATCACGCAAGAAAACAAACACGTTTAATCTCTACAGATGCACAGGGACCAGAGTGGGAACCTCTCCCCCACTCCTGCCCCTTTTGAAACACAGAGAAATTAATATAAAGTCTCAGTGGAGGGCCATACTCCACATGAAACTTGCATGGCTCACCCTAGTTCTCCAAGTGCAGATACATTGAACATGATGTTGTGAAAGCACACATGAACTATGATGTCCTAAGAGTGAGGAGAGTTGCAGATCATACAGAATGTGATGATACCAGACATTTGCTACAGGTCACTTTACTGTAGCCTTAAGGTCCTGATTTAAAAGAAATATCCTGCATTTCTCATGTTCTAGTAAGCAAAGTTATCTTCAATGTCAGAACTTCAGCTCCAATGTGAGCAAGGACCTATATTTAGGAATCAGTTTAGCAACCTTCAGAACAATAACATGAGGGTAAGCACAGGGCTCTTACAAAGTAGCTTCAACTCCTAGATTAAAAAAAAAAAAGGTGTTTAAAATATCTATAATTATCCAAATCTATAGAGACAAACTTTATTCTTAGTTGCCAGGGCTGAGGGTGGAAGAGATGGGAAGAGGAGTAATTTGTAATGAGTATGAGAATTAATATGCCTAAAATTTATTATAGTTATGGTTGCATAGCTCTGAATACACTAAGAAACATTAAACTGCATGCTTAAATAAAAAAAATAAAATGTGAATGTGCTTCATATCAGGCAACTGCACAATTATTTAAGCAACTATTATCAAGGTTAGGTGAGGGTAACTATTCTCATCACCGAGAAAATATCCAGAGACGTGCAAGGCCCATAGGGCACTTTTGCTCTAACTCGATCTTCTGGGGATCACACTCAACACTTTCTCCCTTCCCGTCAAGGGACAGACCAAGTATCAAAAGTGAAGTTTGAGGCAAAATGATTCAGAGAAGGGAGCCAGAAGGGAAAACATATTACCTTAGATGATGGTAGTACTTCAAAAAGTAATTGCGCTTCACTTTGGTTGGTGCTCTTTTCTTCTATCAGAAACCGTGAAGCCAAGGCTGTGCCCATATTTGTGAGAGATGGTAGCACATGTCCCTAGCAGTACTGGGACAATAGCCGAATTGTTAAAAGACTCAACGCATAGAGATCAGAACTAATTAGTGTCAGTGCCCAAGCAAAACAGCTAGAATCTACTCAAAACTTCAGACTTCAAAGAGGACAATAGTTGGTTTCCACACAAGTTCTCATCAATGTTAACAAGGTCATGGATGTCAACCTATGTCAGATCTTTTTCGTGACTTGCTGCTATAAGAATATTGTGTTTTTAGAGAAGATTTTCAGGCCAAAGAATCACTCTATTCTTTTTAATTTGCCATAAAAAATCATCAGAAGTTTTCTAAGTATATATACCTGGCCTGTTATTTTCTAAGGTTTATGAAGAGGTGATCTCTGCTGGTGTCATCAGAAGGCAACTTATTCAGGATGCCCTAGAGTACACGGAGGTGACTTTGTAGGTTGTAATTTGATGTTTATGTTTTGGTTCTGTTGTGTTCCAATTGCCCGCTGAGAGCATGGGTTAAAATAGTTGCTGAGCAATCCCTTAGTAGCTTTCAGTCATGGAACTCTCTTTCACATTCCTTGCCTTTTTATCTGTTGCCCATAAATAAGCAGGCTGTACACCTGATATGCAACAGATGAAAAGTCAAGGAATCACCAAGTAATCACCATACTCACTTATTTTCCAAAGAAAATGACCAAGAAATTTTAATTAAAAGAAACTCATGGTTTCATATCAAAACCTGGCTATAATAATCATAACTTTGTACTAGTACCATTGATCAGCAATGCAGGGATTGCCAGACACTAATAGACACTGTTAGAAGGCAATTTTTAAAGGAAAAATTAATGACTCTCAGATAGATATCAAGATGAGCATATGTTGGGCTCATCCTGGTGGTCTAGAGGTCTAGTACTCTCTAGTAACAGTCCCACATACATCCCAAGGTCCTGAGTTCAAGACTCAGGGCTGCAAGAAACAACCAATATGAACAACTAAATAAAAATAAAGTGCTTCCTCCTCCTCTCTCTTCCTGCCTGACTGCCTATTTCCCTTCGTTCCTGCTTGCATCTTTCCTTTAAAAAAAAAAAAGAGTAAACATATGTTGAAGATTTTATAAAGTCAATAAGGAAACTGAGATGTTTCAACCAACTCAAAAAAACACTAATTTACACGAAATAAAAAATGTTGAGACGTGTCCTGGTGGTCTAACAGATGAGTCTGCTCCCTCTGGCCAGCCGGAGTCCACATACATCCCAACGACCTGGGTTCACACCCGGGGGCCAAGGGATGGGGAGGAAAAACAAGATGAACAACTAAATAATAAGTGCTCATTCCTCCTCTCCCTGCCTGTCTACCTACCAGCTCACCTTCATTCCTGTCTGGACCGTTCCTTAAAAAAATTTTGTTTTTTAAACTGTTGAAATAAATGTGCAAATGGAGGCAAAATAGCTTCTTCCACAGTAGAGAAGCATGATCAATTGAAGTACTACTAGGTAGGACAGAATTTACATGTCTACAGACAAGAATTGTTTACAAAATTATAAAATAACTTCGACAAAATCAGAATCACATAACATGGGAGGATGCCCCCTAAATATTGTATAGTTTTTCATCGAAGCACAAAATTGCTCCTACAATATCTATGTCATACCAGCTTGAGATTAAAGAATTAATAGATAGAGGTAACTGATCCATGCTGTTGTCCAAATAAATAGTTCAAAAGAATGGTACCAGTTATCAAAGAAGCACAACCAATAAGACTCCCAGTTTCATTAAAATGTCATTTTATGTTTAAACTGTAATAATATAATGTGTCAGTAATATATAATGTGTCTAGTGGAGCACATAGTTGGTTCCAGATTGCTGATTGAACTACTTTATTTCATGTTTCTTAAGAAACTACAGCCCCAAGCTGTTTAGATGGGATAGTGCTCTATTTGTACCTAAATTTCACTCTTTTTTTTTTTTTTAACCACAAGAGTAGAATCTGTGGAACTGAATAGAAAAAGAGCTCCTCAGCACTGTAACTGAGATAATGATAACTCTTACATACAATGTTCCGGTTTTAGATAAGCATTTAGAGTTGGCATATTGATCAATCATAAAGGTCCTACAGGAAGTACCATTTGACTTTGATTCACCTTAGTTATGTTTTATTTGATTTTATTCCACCAACTTATATCAAGCAAGTTCACAAAGTGAAGGACACAATAATTCCTGTCTAGTTACCACATTTGCTGACCCGAAGTCAACTGATATTTCTACACCTGCTTGTAAATTCAAAGATAACTTCAACCTCCTAGTTACTAAATGGAGAACTATGAAAAATATATGCCATGGACTTACTTAATATTGGTACGAGGAAGGAAAACATTTTTAAAATATTGAAATGATGCAGCTTTGGTCTCATAACCCCAGTGATTCCTATTTTCCCTGAGGCTTCTTTCCTACTAATCTAGAACAAAGAAGTCAATGGAGTTGTTTCTTCATCTCACAGAAGAGACAACAGTCTAAAAGCAAAAGCAAAATGATTGAATTACCAGTTCATCGATGGTTCTGTTTTTAATTACAACACTAGTTGACTCACAAGATCCAGAACCTAAAGGACTAAGCATAGAACTTTATATTAGCTATTGCAGTGGGCCCATATAGAAAGTAAGGGCAGCTCTGTACCCCATAAGGAGGATCAAAGATCTTCCTAACTTGGGGGGAAGGAGGGAAGTTCAAATGCAAGTGAAGGGTCTGTTCTTTGGAGTCCTCCTCCTTTCACCCAGGACGACTTTTTTTAAAGGAAAGTTACAGAAATGAATGAAGGCACACAAAGGCAGGCAGGCAGGAAGAGAGGTGAAGAAGCATTTTATTTATTTCATTTAGTTGTTCATTTTGGAAGGCAACCAGGGACCTTGGGATGTATGTGGACTGCTCCCAATCCCTACTCTACCAGGGCGTGCTAGTCCTAGACTGTTCTAGTCATTTTTAAAGAATACAAGCCCAAATAGTCACATTAGGTTGCAAACAAAGTCAGGAAATAAGGGTACGATCTTAATTACCAAAACACTGATTTTGATTTAACAGTTAAATTTCTCTCCCTTTTCACCTGGGATCTTCTTTGGTAAACTAATCCATGAATGGAATGTGATCCAATTTTCTCACCCTAGCCTCTCCTCCTCTTCTGCCTCGCTATCTTGCAACTAGGTTTGCTGACTTCTCCAGGAAAGAAAGGAAAAAGAAGCAGAGAGGGGAACAGGAAAGTTAATACTTGATCAGGACTGTCATAAAATGGTCTTGCCCTCTTGTCTGACAGATGTTTAAAGCTGATTCTTTCATTTATGGTCTCTTTTGTGAGTCCCTTCAAAAATTCTCCCTGAAAACGTGCCCTCTAATCCTGGTGGATGCATTTTCCTCTGCTAGCTGCTCCACCTCAGCATTCCACAGTTCAACCTCTCTTTCTTGGGTTTCCATCACTTAATCCAGGCTTGAACAAGATTTGAAAGAACCCCAGACCTGCTCTTTCTCCCAGTGACCATATCTGACCAGAAACACACAAGCCTCTCCTTTGGCCCTCCTTGGATCTACTGGAGAGTTCACATTCCCATCATTTGCACATTTCAGGCAGGAGCCACACAGCAGTCCAAAGGCACCACCCTCCACCCATCAATGGTAAAACACACTTGCCAAAATTTCTGAGAATTTCTTCTCACAGACGAGATGAGGAAAAATTAGGAGGCAAGGAGAGCTCACGACAGAACTCTCTCTTCAAAGACATAGATGTCTCTCCTTCCATTTCCAACTCTATCCTTCAGAACTTCAGTATGAGGAAGGTTTAGAAACTTCCGTAAAGATGTTAAAAATCCTAATAAGTGATCTCACAATCAATTCATTCTGCCACCTGACATTTGTCATCGTGGGATCTCAACTAAAACTTCCATTTACAGATCCTGTTTTCTACTATTAAAGGAAACAAGGGCTAGTGAACAAGGTAGATTCACTTAAGGGGAAAAATAAAATAAAATTTTAACACATCTAATTTATAACTATTGAGTCAGTGTGATTATTATTTACCCGACATAAATTCATGTAAACAGAGAACCCTGGTTATCAGGGGCCCCTGAAGAGCTCAGTGTCATAAAAATGATCCTTGTCCTCTAGTCAAGGAAGAGAAAATAATTAAGGGGTAAACAAGTGGACAGAAAGGTCCGATTTTTTTTTCTCCCCTATCAATATCTGTGGTCCCAGACAGATGTATAAAGAATAATTTAGTCAGTTGATTGCTACTGCTTGATCTACATCTTCAAGGAAAGCAGGAGATAAAAAGGTTTACAGCCAAAAAAACGAAGATAGCAAAGTGCAGAACAACAGAGAAGAGAGATTATGATTCTACTGGAGTGAACTTGAAAGAAAATTCTAATTTACAGGATCTACTGACGCACCCTGGTGGAGTAACAGTTAGGTCAGTTGCCTCCAAAGGGGTACAGGTCACATACCCCTGGGTTCCAGTCCCGGGTTCAAGGGTAAACAACCAGTGTGAACAACTGGTTGTTTTTTAAAAAGAAAATATTCATACTTTAGTTCCTTTGCATTCTTGTGATTGTCTGTTAAAGTAATATACATGAAGGGAAATTCCCAGAATCATATCAGAGAAATTAAGGACTGTCACATAAAGGCTTGCCCGTGGGCCTATCAGTGTGTTCAGATATTTTATTTCTGTTTAATATAGTTACTTTCCCAATCCAGCTTTCTTACCCTGGAACCTGAAAAATCTATTCCCTTTGATCTCTTCTATTTTAGTTACTATTGCCACGTTGTGACTTACTCCAAAACTTAGTAACTTAAAAACAACCATTTTTTCTTACTTTTTTTTTTTTTTTTTTTAAGTAAAGGTGCAGAGATGAATGAAGGCAAGCAAAAGCAGGCAGGCAGGAAGAGAGGAGGAAGAAGCACTCCATTTATTGTATTTAGTTGTTCATTTTGGTTGTCCTCGCTGGCCCTGGGATGCAAATCTGGGATCTGGGGACATGCGTGGCATGCACTGAACCACTACTCCACCGGGGTGCGCCAGAACAACCATTTTAGATGTTCATGGATTCTGTGGATCAAGAATTTCAACAGTGCACAGCAAATATTCTCGTCTCTGCACCAGTGTTTGAGGCTTTCGATGGAAAAACTCGATAGATGGGATCAACTCTTTGGGGCAATGTGCTAGAATCATCTACAAGTGTCTTCACACACATGTCTGGCAGGTGACGCTGCCTGTCGTCTAGGATTGTAGCTGAGGCTGAGTACCTCCACATGGCCTCTTCGTGTGGCCTGGATTTTCTCACAGCATGGCAGCAATGGGAACTTATGCAGTGGTGAACAAAAGCAGAAACTATATTGCCTTTCTGATCTACCTCAAATGTCACACAGCACCACTTCAGCTAGATGTAGAAAGTCACCAGACAGCTGAAATTCAAGGGGAGGCAGGGCTATATAGCCCATCTCCTGATAGCAGAAGTGTCAAAGAAATTGCAGCCATTTTTTAAAAAACCACCATCACTTGAATACATAGATTAATGTCCTAGGAACAACTTTCTTTTTTGTCATCATGTCCCCATCTTACTCACCCAGGCAAAGTAAGGTAAGGCTTCTTGAGATCAAATTCTCTGCTTTCTCCCTTCCATCACCTCACCTAGCCAAGAACGCATACAAGTGTGTAAACATACACATACTCCATAATTATCACAAAATGAATTAAACAAACAGGCTTTTTTATTATTGTGCTTAAGATTCAGGAAAACTGTTGGCATCAATTTTATTTTCAGCCACAAAGGAAGGCAAATCTTGAACTGTTCATTATAATATCATCAATATAAATTTTATGTTCAACTTTTCACCTTTCAGACAATTATAGCAAGCTTTCTATGAACTCTCTGAATCAATTGATTCAATTTTGGAAAAACATTCATTTTCGCACTAGCAGTTGTTTCATAACACATGATTATTATAAGCAATGATCTTTCTGATCCATAAGAGAGAAGTAAAATATTTAATATAGTGGCACTAAAATAATCATCTTCTTTTAAATGTTTTTTTGTGCTTTTTTTTAAAGGAAAGGTGCAGGCAGATATGAAGGCAGGCAGGCAGGCAGGAAGAGAGACGAGGAAGAAGAACTTTTATTTTTATTTTTATTTAGTAGTTTATACTGGTTGCTTCCTCCCACACCTGGGACTCAAACCCAGGGGTATGTAACCTGCACTGCTTCGGAGGGAATTGACACAACTGCTACTCCACCAGAGAGCACCAAAAAGTATATTCTTAATAGCTAATCGATGATGACTGTTGTTAAGGTGGTTGAGACAAATACATTCATTTGGAAACATTTTCTTTTTAATTAAAACTGTTGATAGGAAGCACTATATTGCTTAGAAGCTCTTTGTCATTTTTAAAAGAAAAATTTCTAATCGTATTTTTGTTTTGAGTTGAGAGACAATTGTACTTTACTTTGATACAGTGGATGTATACAAATAGCTCCAATTTTTCTTTTCAGCATCTTGAAATTTATTTTTTTTAATTTTTGTTCCCTCCCCCAACCCCAGGTCTGGAAACCAGGGCCCATGGTCCGCACCCCAGCTGCCTAGCTGCCTGAACCACAAAGGCATGCCCCAAGTGACCCCAGTTTCTAGCAAGCACCTCTTTTGTGTCTTCTTTGGATATCATTTGCAGCTCCCTGATTACTGGCAGACCTAATACCATGGAGGATAGTTACCCTGCCCACAAATCCATGAAAATGCACAAAGATATTAAGATCTACAACTTTCTTTTAGTAAAGTAACCAGAATTTGCAAGGATAATCCAGGAATTTGAATCCCGTTCCTGATTAATGAGAATTCACAGTGATAAGCAACCTTGACAGTGAAATGGAGAAACACAAAATGCTCCAGCATTATCCAAGCTGTTTAAAAGTGATTTATCCCAGGGAAATGAATCCATGTCTCCTAGGAAAGTTTATAAGGGTAGGTTAGAAGTAGCTGCTATAAAGCAGAATGTGTGTGCCATGAGAGGTACAGGACATTTTACAAATTAAAAGTCGAAAAGCAGATAGGTTAGTGGAATCTTGAAAGACTTCATAGAAGAGCTGTGTAGGGCTCCACCTTCTAATATACATAAATACTCAAGATTTGTCAGATGTTTCTGGAAGACAACAAAGTGAAAGAAAGAGATCGAAACAAACCACATGGAAAAAAAGAAGAAAGAAAACTAAAAAATACAAGGGGCAGGGAGGGAAAAGGAGGAATGCCAAGAAGGGAAGAGATCAAAACTTAAAAACAAGCAAGGAAGGTGAGCTCTGGTGTAGTAGTGGCTAGATCATTTGCCTCCCAGTGAGCGCAACCCATACACATCAATGGTTCCTGTCCAGGGGCGGGGCGGGGCAGGGCTAGGAGAACAACCAAGATAAAGAACTAAATTTTTTTAAAAATGCTTCTTCCTCTCAACTGTCTGCCTACTCTCCTTTCCCGACCACTCCTTCCCTTAAAAAAATTAAAATAAAATAAATATATATATATATATGTATCTAACACATTCATACTTCCTTCTTTACAAAATTAAAAATAACCTCAGAAAAATAATAAGATACACCTGAAAAAAGAATAAGAGCTATAAAACATATAAACAAAGAACAGTCAAGAGTTTTTAGAAATGAAAAATCTATCTCTGGTGAAGCAACAGTTAAGTCAATCACCTCTGAAGGACGCAGGCCACTAGTTCAAGTCCTGGGTCCAGGCGGGAACAACCAGTGTAAAATAACTAAATAAAAATAAAAGTGTTTCTTCCTCTTCTCTCTTAAAAAAAAAATCTACATCAAGGAAAGCAGTTTGACTAATGAAGACTTAAAAACTCAGAGGAGGGGCCCATAGATGTGGGACTCACATCTCTGAGGAGAAGGTATTGCCGAGTTGGGGCAACTATGTCTGAGATTCTGAGAATGTGGAGGGATGCTGAAAACTGGAACCAACTCCAAATTTTGTTGTAAAGGTCCAAATATGTACCAATTATGATTTGACCAATTAACAATAAGAAAAGAAAGGACTCAATAGGCAATATCTGGTAGAAGATAACACTTTTTTTCCCCAAAGTAAAGCCTGCAAAAATGGCATGAGACTTAAAACTCAACAATAAAAAACAAAGATAACCCAATGGAAACATGGACAAGGAATTTGAATAGACATTTCTCCAAAGAAGATACACAAATGACCATGAGCTCAAGAAAAGATGTTCAATATCATTGTCATCAAGGAAACATAAATCAAAACCACAACTAGGTACAACTGCTAGGGAGGTTATAATAATTGTTTAAAGACATTATAGATTGTTGTTGAGGATATATAAAAATTAAAACTCATGTATTGCTGCTGGTAAGGTAAAATGGTGGCATCACTATGGAAACCAGTTTGGCAGTTGCTCAATAATTTAACACAGTTACCTTACTATGCAACAACTGAAATACTAAAAATGTTCTGAAGTTAGTGATCATTGTGCAACTCTGTAAATATACTAAAAACAACTAAATTGTATACTTTAAAAGGGTGAATTTTAGTATGCGTGAATTATATCTCAATTTTTAAATTTTGTTTTATATAGCAAAAGAGGAAACACAAGGAAAATCAGAAAAAAATAGAAACAAATTTTTTAACAAGATAATGCTAGACCAATTATATAAATTTGTGTCTCCTATTTCTGGAACATTCTATTCAACCCCTCCCAGATCAAAGCACGTTTTGACTTTGATATTGCCATTCAAAATCTGACTGACTAATCAAGCCCTCAAAAAAAACTAAACGAGTACATAGAGTACTTTCATGATTAACCTCTGGTGCACTGACTCAAGAACACAAGGACAGAACCCTACAAACTTTGTACCCAGCGCTATTCACTCTATGATCCTGGCTCCTGTCATCTGTGACCTGTACTGGTGAGGATCCTTAGCTGACACTTTCGCATCAGTCTTGAACGCCTATGAGACTCCCACCGGGCCCAGGACAGATACCAGTAGCAGATGAATTAGTAAGATTATGAATCAAGAAGTCATCTATTCAACTACCCTACTTGGTATACACATTCTACTATCATTACTCCACAGAATCCTCATTCTACTTCCACCCTTGGTCAGAAGATGGCCAGAAATCCAGATCAGGTAGAACAATCTCAGGTGTACAATTGGCATACCTTACATGCCATTAGTCCTGCTAATGCTTTCTTCTCTGGATTTTCCCTTTCTATTTCCTCCTTTCCTTTACCACTACTTCCTAGTTTATGCCTAGATTTTTTTTGTAATTGCCTCTAGTTTTTGGCTCATATATATATCCCATTTCTTCTCATCCTACGCATAGATACCAAGTAACATTTCTAAATATGGGTTTTTTTCACCACTTTCCTTAAATACTTCAGTGCCTCCCCAATGCCAATTGAATGTTAATAAAATTTAACTTCTGAATCTGGTTTTAAAGCCCTCTATAATCTAACTCTAATCTCTCCAGATTTATACAAACTCCTATTTGGTTACATGTCATATCCCCCATTTACCCTAAAATTACCTATTTCTGTGTTTTATTTATGCTTTCCCCCCCAGTTTGTGATTGTCTCTCCACTAATCAAAACTCTTCAATGTCTTTAGACCTGGTCTTCAAGTACTAGGTCAAATCCTAACTTTTCCAAGAAGCCTTGATTATCCCTGCTGAGAATACTCTCTATGAAGCTATTATTTTCTCTATGATTTGTCCCTCACCACCCACTGCTTTGTAATGTATTCATTTCTGCAATGCCCAACTTCACTCTACACTTCAGGAGAACAGCAGAAATTTAGATGCCCTAAAGTGTTGGTCAAATTCAGACTGCAGATCAATTGGTAGAGTGACTTTTAAACTTTCAGTTACTGTCAACATTTTAAAGATTTCTTAGAAAAGTTAGGTTTCCTGATTCTCTTGGAAAATCAGAAGATCTTGCCGATCTCAATCTGGAATCCTGCTTAAAATATGCTAAGGCTGTGTAGTGGCCAACTCTTTAAGATGGAGTTGATGTTCTCAAGTTCATCGAAGTTCCTTATCTCACAGTTCCTTAAACCCTATTCATAGCCTAGAGATACTTGAATTTATTATCTCTGCTTCTAACATCTCTACAAAGTAAGGGAGGGGAGTAGATTGGATATAAGGATAGATGGATTGATGGATGGATGGATGGACAAATTAATCTAGCATATGTCAAAATTGACAGCTTCCACGTCTCCTACTGGTCGTGAAGCTCAATGGCTGAATACTCATAGCTAGCCCCATTGCCTACTATTTTCTTTTTTTATCCTGATCACATAGTAAATTCATGTATAAGCTTGAGTGGAGAAAGGCAATGTTCCTTTTTATTTTATTTTTTGTTTTGTTTTGTTTTAAAGGAAAAGTGCAGACTGGAAGAGAGAAGAGGAAGAAGCATCTTTATTATCTTTTTATTTAGTGATTCACACTGGTTGTCTCCCCTAGACCCAGGATTCAGACCCAGGGGTATGTGGCCTGCTCCTTCAGAAGCAATTGTCCCAACTGCTGCTCCACCAGGTGCACTGAGATACTCCTTTTTAATAAGGACATTCCTTTTTTCCTTCTCAGAACTCAGAATGAGTGTGAGGAAGTTGGCAAGTTTTTTCTAAAATCATCCCTATGCCTCTGTGTCTGAAACTGGGAAGGGGAAAATTCAAGAGGGATCCATGAAACTTTTGCTTTGATGTGCCCCTTTGTGACCCATGCTGAGGCAACACATGGCTGTGGGCTCCCATTGTTAGAATAAATGTGACCTTTCTTACACAAGGGGATTGTGGTTTTGATCAATTGAAAGGACCCCATGGGCAGCCAGGGATCAGCAAGAAAGGTGAAAAGGTGAGCAATAAATATGCCAATGCAGTAACACAATTAGGTTTATAAAAAAGTCACTGAAGCAAAATGGAACATTGGGGGTCTACAAAAAGAGCTGACATGTTCTGTGTTTTAGAGATAGATTTATGTCTAATTAACTGTTCAGAACCATTCTAACTCCTGTACATAGGAAAACATGAGCTGAGACAAAAAGTGATTGATATCAGTGGGAAAGTCCTGTATTGTGAAATGAGAGAGAAAGGGAGGACAGTAGAAAGTCGTTATTTGGGAGTACTGAGTGTAAACAGCTTAGATGTGGAATTGGGATTTTTCAGGAATTGGATTTTGGCGCTGCCATTATTATTCTTATTGTTTGTACCATTTTAAAGTCTCCTGTAATAAGGTAATAGCTATATCTGTCTTCAAGTGTGGCTGGATCACAAGTTCTACCAGAACCTTCTGAAGTTACTGGCATTGGAATTCAACAGAAGGTATCAATCAACTCTCATTTTGTAGAGACCCGCAAGCTATCAATATAGCAGAGGAAAGAGGAGATTTTGACTTTAACAGTAATTACGTTTTCTATATTTGGAGTTTCACCTGGATTTCAAGGGCAATTCCTGTAAGAGGAACAGGCACTGTCATATTTTGAAAGTGTAAATAATTTCGGTGCAAATCATTCTTGACCTGAAATAAATCGTTTCTGCCAATCGTTTCATATCAACTCACCTAGCACTGAAACTTAGCCAAACACCAAGAGTGTGTCTACCACTAGTGAATAACAGTCTTATGCCAAACATCTACATACAAAGTAAGACCTAAACACAGAAAACAGCAACAGAATCCATCTCTTGGTTCTCTTTCCTCCACTCTCTGTAAAGATGGATTGCTTTGACTGTGGTTACCCACTTCCTCCCTCTAGAGAAGGAGGGAGGAAAATGAGGATAAAACCAGAGGGAAAAGAAGGAGCCGAGGTCTAGTAATGGAGTGGGCATGAACAATAGAAGACAGAGGGGTCTACCGAGAAGGGAAAATGGATTGGATGGAGTTTAAGTTGGTAGTTAAGATGAAAGATAAACAAATAACTTGCTTTTTGAAAGGGAAACTCTGCCAGTTAGCTGATAACAAGGTCTAGAAAATATAAGCTGGCTTTAGTACTTAGAAAAGAAATGATGGATAACGCAGAGTAAATTTCACAAATTAACCTTTTTGGTTTCTGATAATCTACATTGGTGGATGGGGATAGATCACTGATATAAGTTAGTGATTTCAGAAATTATCATATCCTGACAGGCAAAATGGAGAAATCTAGGCAATATAATAGTACAGATGAGACTGGCAATTTTATGACAGGTAATGTCAATGAGGCCTTAACCACCATTATCTCCTCTGTGAAGGCCAGAGAAGATCCAGACATAAAGAATATGTGTGCTGATTTAACAAAATTGAGTGCATTCACTGATGACTGAAAAGTAATACACAAAGTACAATTTTTTGCATCTGTAACAAAATCATTTTGTTTTATTTGCCTCCATATCTCTAAGATATTAAAAAACACCTGGCATAGAGAGGCTCTTTATAAAATTTGATGAATGAATGAATTAACTTACAGTTCTTTTATAACATTTTAGTCTCAACTTAGTCAATCTTTTAATCAGTGATTTGATTGAAGATATTAAAATAAGAGATTAACAATTACTGTAATTATATGCATTAGAACCATGGGTAGGTGAAATATAATGGATGAAAAGAACAGAAATCAATATCAATATGACAAAATTTAGTATTATTAAATTCATATTCCGCAAATGTGCAAATGAAGGCTAGCACATTTGTACTTTTTAAATTTATGTGTCTATCACTCACGTGGGCCATCCAACTATAAAACCTACAAAGGATACATGGAGCACATTTTTGAGAACACTGAAAAGAAATGATAGTAGGAAGATTTGGGAAGAATTCGAAGTACTACTATTGAGTTCCCTCTTTCCTCCAGTATCTCTGGGCTGGACTCAAGGCAGCCTGAAACTCAGAAGTGAGTGTTCAGGGATAGAAGGAGAAAAGACCTCTCGTGTTTTTTTTTAAGGAAAGATGCAAGCAGGAATGAAGGTGAATAGTCAAGCAGGCAAGAAAAGAGAGGAGGAAGAAGAATTTTATTTTTTTCAGTTGTTCATTTTCATTGTTCCCGCCAGTCCCAGGACATGAGCCCCCAGGTCCTTGGGACATATGTGGACAGCACCCAAACACTACTCCACCATGGCACATCAGAAGGCCTCTAATTTTGACTCAAGGAAAAGTAAAGAAGTTTCCTAATACTCAATAAGAAAAATGAAATGCACCATTTTTCTTCATTCACATTCCATCATGCCCCCCAACTTAAGCAGTGGCGGTTCCATCATGCCCCCAACTTAAACAGTGGTGGTTCCATTATGCCCCCCAACTTAAACAGCAGCAGCAATGACAATGGTGACAGCAGAGCTGACAGATTCCTAAAGTCTGAAGTATAAACCTTCTTCTCTGATTAGAGGAGATGCAGAACTCCAAAATGGTGCAAATTCCTTCCCTCAGGAATAAAAGGAGAAATTACCTGAAGAAAAAGTGGTCCATTCTTCAAAAGCGCATAGCAATACTAAATAGATATAGAACTAACAAAAATGTTTGGAAATACACAAAGCAAAAACTGATCAAACTGGAAGGAGAAATGAAAAATCACAGCTATAGATGAAAAGTTCAACTCCCAGCACATCTTGGTAGCCTAATGGTTTAGTTCACCGCATGCATTTCAAGATCACTGAGGTCTTCCTCCTCTCTCTTCTGCCTGCCTGCCTACTCGTCTTCATTCCCTGCCTGTACTTTTCCTTTAAAAAAGGTGCAACGCCTCTTTTTTCAGCAGTCAATAAAACAAATAGAAAATCGGGAACAATACAGAACAGAATACCACCATCAAAGATGTGTATCTCATTAACATTTGTAGAACATTCCACCCAACAAGATAATACATTCTTTTTATAAGCATGTAGAATAATCACCAAGAATAAGCATACATTAGGCCATAATATAAACCTTTTGAGATGTGAAAGAATTGAAATCATACAAAGTATTCTGAATCTAAGGAAATTAATGAAAATCACAGCAAGAAAAAATACTTTCAGTTACATGGAAATTAAACAATACACTCTTAAATGATCCATGAATCAAAAAAGTGTCAAGGGAAATCAGAAAACATTTTTAACTAAATGAAAACATAAAATTGGGAGGTATCATCAAAGCAGTGATTACAAAATAACTATATCAGATTAGGAAGGAAGAAAGGCCTCAATTCTATAAATTAAGCATCTGTCTTAAAAAAAAAAAAAAAAAAAAAAAAAGACAAGAGCATCCCTTGTGACTCAGGGTGCTGAGACACTAGTGTACAGACCACATATAGACCACAAACAGATGTTCAAGACCCAGGCACAGGGTGAGAAATCAAAACAGCTAAGTAAATAAAGATGTTTCATCCTCTTTTTCCTTTCTTAAAAATGCTTCTTCATTCTCTCCCTTCCTTCCTCTATTAAACAAAGTAGAAAAAGAAGAGTAAAATAAACATAAAACATGCCAAAGGAAAGAATTAATAAAGATAAAAGATGAAATCAATGAAATTTAGGCTAACAACCAAAAAAGAGAAGGGCACTAGAAAACTGCAGAAGACAGGTTGAAACCTGGCAGAAACTGGTTCATGAGGTTTAAGGAATGAAGTCATCAAAGTGCATGGTGAACACACAAATACTAGTGTGGAAGTTGCAGCAGATTATCCAGAAGATCTTGTTAAGATTGTTAATGAAAATTGCTGCACTAAAAAACAGATTTTCACTGCAGTGAAACAATCTTCTGTTGGAAGAATATGCCATCTAAGACTTTTAGAAACAATGAGAGGCAAATGTCTGGCTTCAAATCTTCAAAGGACAAGCTAACTCTCTTGTTAGAAACTAATGTATCTGATGACTTTAAGTTGAAAACAATGCCAATTTGCCATTCAAAATCTCCTAAGGCCTGCAAGAATTATAAATCTGCTACTCTGTTCTATAAATGCAACAGTAGAACTTAGATGATAGCACAAGTGTTCATAATATGATTCACTGAATATTTTAAGCCTACTGTTGAGACCTACTGCTCAGGGCAAAAAAAAGATGGATTTCAAAATATGACTGCTCATTGAAAAATATGACTGCTCACCTAGTCACCCAAGAGCTCTGATGGAAATTTTTCATTCGAGATGAATGTTACTTTCATGCCTGCTAACATCAACATCCATTCTGTAGTTTATTAATCAAGGAGTCATTTCAACTTTAAAGTCTTCTAGTTTAAGAAATGTATCCAATGAGGTTAAGTTGCCATAGATAGCAATTCTTCTGATGGATTTGAGCAAAGTAAATCGAAAACTTTCTGGTAAAGATGCACTATTCCAGATGCCATCAAGAACTTTCATGATTCATGGAAAAAAGTCAAAATAACAACATTAAGAGGAGTTTAGAAGAAATTGATCCAAACCTCATGGATGACTGAGAGGTTCAAGACTTCAGTAAAGGAAAAAACTCCAGGTGTGGCAGAAATAATAAGAGAACTTGAATTAGAAATGATGTGACTGATGGTTGCAATCTCATGATAAAACTTGAATGAATGAGGAGTTACTTTTTTTGTAGGTAGCTTTGATTTGTAAAATAAGTTTAGATGTGCAGGTCTGCTGTTCATGTTGGTTGTTCCTCTCAGCCTAGGTTGTAAACTTGGGTCCTTGGGTTTTACATGGGCCATGCCAAAGTCACAGGCTTTATACCTGAGCCACCAGGACACACCAACTCACTGATTCTGAAATTTATCTAAATAAATGGAGAGACACACTATATTCAATGGTTGGAAAACTCAGCATCAGAAAGATGTCAGTTGATTCATAGTTTTAGTACCATTTCAATCACAATCCAGTAAAGTTTTTAGTGGATAGTGACAGTCTGACTCTAATATTTACATAGAGAGCAAGGGAATTATAATAGCCATAATAATTTTTAAAAAGAATAAAATTAAAGGAATCACACTATTTTAGAATTTATTACAAAGTTACAGTAATCAAGATAATATATTATCAACGAAGGAATACACAAAATCAAAGGAAGAGAATAGAGTTCAAGAAAAAATCACACATACACTAATTAATTAATTTTGACAAAGACACAAAGGCATCTCAATGGAGAAAGAAAACTTTTCAACAAATGCTGTTGGAAAAATTGGGCACCCATTTGCAAAAAAAAAAATGAACCATAATCCATACCTTAAGCTACATACAAAAAATAAATCAAAATGAATTACAAATCTAAACATAAAAATAAAATATATAATATGTAGAAGAAAAAATATAAAAAGAGATCTTGTCCTAGGGTTCGGCAATGTTTTTCAACATGATACCAAAAACATAATTTATGAAAGAAAAGTAATTGATAAATTAGACTTCATCCAAATTAGAAACTTTAACCCTGTAAAAAGATGCTCACTGTTAAAAGCAAGGACCAGCAACATACTTGAAGAAAATATGTGCAAATAATATGTCTTTAAAAAGCATTTTTGTCAGAATATATATACATATTTTTTTTTAATTCTTAAAACTCAATTGTAAAAAAACTCGATTAAAAGATGAGAATAAACTTGGATAGACATTTAACCAAAGAAGAGCTACAGAAGATATATTAGTGTAGTCCAACATCTGTAGCAATTAGGGAAATGTTAATTAAAAGCAGGATAAAACATCACTAAATGTCCATTAGAATGACAAAAATAAAAAATACTGACAATAACAGGTGCTGGTAAATCTGCAGAGAAACTCTAGCCCTCAAATGTTGCTGGTGGAAATTCTACTCAGTAATAAAGAGAAATGAACTATTCACTCTATGCCACAACCTGGATGAATCACAAAAGTACCATGCTGTGTGAAAAAAACAGTCTCAAAAAAGTTACATACTGAATGGTTCCACTTACTTATACATTTACATTATTCCCATTTATTTATAGTTTCTTGAAGAGACAAAACTACAGTGATGAAAACAGACTGGTAGCGCCCGGGCTTATGAGTCAGAGGAGTGTGATTATAAAGGTATAATGGCAGAGAGTTTTTTTGGGGGGTGGGGGGTGAGAGAACTGTTCTAACTGCTGATTGTGGTTTCACAAACCTACACATGTGTTTCATAAATATATACATGGAATCAGACTACATCCATAGTATTCTGTTCTATTTGGGACTTTGATAAAAATCAATAGTAAGTAGAGAAAGGTGATTAAGATGGTTAGGGAATGGTGGAAAGAACTGAGATATTTAGCTTGGAGAAGAGAAGGAATGATACGGTAACTCTCTTAGTATATCGGAAAAATTACCCCATTGTTTACTAAGTCGAATTCTGTATTACTCCTGAGGAAAGAACTGGGTTCCCTGAGAAGTAGTTGCAAGAAGACAAAATCAAATCACTATAGAGAAAAGCTTCCTGATAATTCAAACATGGAATAAATAAAGTAAGCTGCCTAGATAAGCAATGAGTTTCTCATCATTGGAAATCATTGAAAATGTTTAAGCAGATTTTAAATAACTATCTATCAAGGTAATTATCAAAAGGATTTCTTCACAGAGTAGGAGATTGATCTCTTTAACCTCTAAGTTCTCTTCCAACTCCACCTCCTGTATTCTAAATTATAAAACATGTTGTAAATCACCTCACTCTGGGTGTATCAGCAACTCCCTACAACTCATTAGATTGTACATTATATACAAAGTACTCACAAAATCCCCATAGACTCCTATTGCCACTGTCTGCCTCAAAATAGCCCTTGAACTGAGTTAATGATTTCTCATCAACAACAGTGAAGATATACAGCAAAACATGCACACATATTAAAATTGTGTGGAGAATGGATAGATAATTTCTAATGAGAATGTACGGGAAATTTTGACCATGCTCTATATTTGATGCGTTATCACATAACCCTAAAAATGGGCTAATAAGAGGTTCAGTACTTAGCTTGACTTTCCTGATCTGGTTTTCCTTCTAGTATAGACAAGGAAACTGAAGAGTTCCATGATTTAAAAATTATCAAAAAACAACCCGAAATACCCTGGGGTTTATTTCTCAGTTTTGGGAATCTTAACTCTTTCTATTTTGCCCTCTAGTTTTCTCGGAATGATTCATCTAGACCTAGACCTTTCAAAAAGTCTGGCTACAAATTAGGTGCAAGCACACCTATTCAAGGTCATAAAGGGCAGGATCAGGGCTGGCAGTGCACTTAGCTAACATGAAAACTAGGACTGGCACAAGGGGCAGGCTGTGGAGATTAGTTTTGTCAGGCAGGAAGTGAGCCAGGACAACTAATCCGTCTTGATATATCTGACATTGGAAGGGCAAGATTTAACGGGGCAGATCAGACCTGAGTTAGACAGAACTTCAGTCAGAGGTCATGGAATCACCCCAGTGATTCCAAGAGAGTTGAGTCATGCGGCCCAAATCCAAGACTGTAAGAAGGCCCTTGTGCACCAGAGTCCATAGAACTACAACGGACTCATCCCCTTGGTAGAGCTCTAGTTACAAATTATTCACATCAGAAGCAATTTTGTCCTTTTCAGAGTGCTCATGAAGGAGCAATAGTTTCCTTTATCAAGCCCATTGTAGAAGTTAAAGTCTCTTTGGCAGACAAAAATAATCTGGTAGCCAGCAGTGCATCTCTAAGCCCCCTTTCTTTCTTTTCCTGTGTGTGTGCCTACCCCACACACTCACTCATGCATGAGCACATACCCACACGCAAACGAGATCTGTCCAGAAGCAAGGAAGGCCAGCAAGTGCACTCCACAGAAGTGCACTTGTCCCCTCGCCCCAGCCCTGTGCCAGGTGTGACTCCAGGACCTGGCTGATGTCACTCTGTGAACCAGGATTTGCCATTCTAGACCTCACTCTTAGGGGTAGAATTCCTTCTCCAGGAGAAATCCAGATCCTTTAAAACATAAGAAACAGGATAACTTTAAACATCAGTTAACTAGTGACACCACAGGCATACATTTTTATATGTTTAGCAAAAAGGAAAGAATTATATTGAAATGGTAACAATTATTATTGCTGAGCTATGAGAGAAATCAGATTTTTGCTTTAATCTCTTCTTTCATTTTTATGTTTTCTATAATTATTAGGAATTATTTCATATCAAGAAAATATGTATAAGTACCATAAAGGAAAATCTGTTTACATAATACATTCTTTCCAAAATTAAAAGCATATATGTTTTCTCAGTGGATTTTCTGTGTATTTTGAATACAAGTCCTTGAGACAGACATGCTTTGGAAATGTTTCCTCTCAGTTTGTGACTTGCCATTTCATTCTTCCACAGTCTCTTCAGCAGAGTAAAAGTTTTGCAGTTTATTCAAGTTCAATTTATTGCTTTCTTCTTTATGAATTGTACTTTTGGTTGTAACTAAAAACTCATTGCTATCAATTAACTCCCATAATTCTCTGATATTATCATACCCACTTTGCAGACGAGAAAACCAAGACTCAAAGATTAGTCAACTTGACCAAAGCACAGATGGGCAGAAGTAATGGATTTGGGACTGATGTATATTCTAATGCTCCTTCCACTATAGAGTTTTCAATGCTATCTAATCCTATTCTCCTTGCCTTTTGGTTTTCCTTGCCCTTCTTTTTCTTTTGTCATTGAAGTCTTTTAAGGTTAATTTTTCTCTTTTAAAGGAAAGGTGCAATCAGGAATGAAGGCAAGTAGAAAGGCAGAGAGGAAGAAGCATTTTTATTTAGTTGTTCATCATAGTTGTTCCCCCCAGTCCCTGGACATGAACCCAAGTCCTTGGATGTATGTGAACTGCACTATTGGCTGGAGGCTGCAGACCAAACAGTTGCTCCTCCACCAGGTCATGTCAAAGTTGATTCTTTTAACCTAGAGTGAACATGGTTTGCCAGAAAGAATGGTAACTTCCAGAATAAAACTATATAATAGTGTATCACATATGTCCAAAAGTATATCGTAATGGCATTGTTAGAAACAGATGCCAAAGTAACAAGGTCAAGGTTATAGGAGCATGCAACGTATGGGAGCGCAGTGTAAAAACTAAGGGTCTATTTCCCTAGCAATAGAGACCCACACATTTTGCATAGGGGTCCAATGTGCCATCGCTGCTCTGCAACATAGATATCTGCAGAATTAGTTTAGCACTTGTTTGTCTGGGAGAAATAGAAAATAATATAAGTAAATAATATCTATGAAAGCATTAGCTTAGTCCCTGAGTACAGGGTACATAAACTGTGGTTTAGACTGAAGTCTGATTGGGTTAACAGTACTTTTAGCCTTCAAGTAGGGAATCCATGCCCAGTTTAATATCGTCTGTTGTAGGAATTTGCCACAAGGTGTCACTACTGTTCCAGAGAAAAGCTTAACTAGACTTCACGCCCCTCCCCCTCAGCCCCAATCCCTGCCCTGCATTTAATTTTAAAATCTGAGAAATGTCTGAGAAATGAGGGCTTTGGGGCAGGGCATTAGGTTTGCATCCCAATGGTGTTTTGTTTTGAATTTTTTCAATATAAATGTAATATTAAAATAACTCATGGCATTTGAATGTTCTAAAAATATTGCATCAACATCATGTTTTGAAGCACAGTTGACCTTGAATAACATGGAAATTATGGGCACTGATCTCCCTGCACAGTTGAAAATGTGAGTATAACTGCTGACTCCCCAAAAACCTAACCACTACTAGCCTGTTATTGACCAGAACACTTATCAAAAACACAGTCAATTAACCAAATTTTGTATATGATAGATCATCTCTACTGAATTCTTACAATAAAATAGACTAGAGAAAAGAATCATTGAAATCATAAGGAAGAGGAAATACATTAACAGTACTATACTATATATACTGATACCATAAGTTTGCCTCATCTGTTTACATGATAATCAGAGTATAAGTGGACCCATGCAGTTCGAACCTATTTTATCCAAAGGTCAACTGTATTGTCAAGTTGTCCTAGGTGTTAACAAATTAAAGATCACTATCTGGGTTTACTTCAACTCAGGGGACCCATAAGGAATCTCTTTTATTTTGTTTTGTTTGTTTGTTTTTTAATTTTTATTATAGATTATATGTTTTATTGTATATATTTATCATTTAAAATTATATATATATGTATATGTTTTTAAGTCTAACAGAAGCTTTCCTTTTTCTAGCTGATCCTTTACCAGCTTTTGCTGTTTGATGATGATGTGCGAGCACTGGAATCAACCAGCCAGGAGGGAGGGTTGGCTGCCCTTGAGGTCTGGGATGTCTCTCAGACATCTTAATGGCAGACCCCACAAACATTTCCTTTCAAACTCCATAAGGAATCTTAATCATTCATTCATCCATCCAAGATTTATTGACTATCTGCTATGTGATGGGCATGGGGTGACTCGCATTATGCCAAGAAGTCTGGGCATGTCTGGTCACTCATGACAACTCTGTGTAACTAGGTCGCTGCTTATGATACCATTAGAAAAAGGATTTGGTTCAGAATCCCTATAGAGAACTTGGCTAAATTCCAAACAGCCTTTCTAAAGAAGTCACTTCACCTGAAACATGTCATAATAATCCTACTTCCCATAGAGGTGCCCAAGGCACTGTCTCTCTGTCACTGCCACGGTGAGCAGAAGTATCTGTAAAATGTCCACCTGGCCGCGTCTCCCTCCTTCTGAGCACCACTAAAGGCACAAGACGTGACCAACAACATTCGCATGAATAGCTGTCTTATAGCCACAGTTTTGAAACACACCCTTTGGAAATCTACCTTTCAGTGGCTTTTAGCTTGTTCAGAGGACTGTACAATAATCACCACTATCTAATTTCAGAACTTTTTGCTACCCCCTCCCCCCAAAGAAGCCCTACTCCCCAATCCCACTCTTCCCCCAGCAACTACAAATGTTCTTTCTGTCTCTGTGGATTTGCTTATTCTGGACATTTTACCTAAAAACACATGAAGTGTTTTTAAATGGTAAAGGAAAGCTCTCCTCACTATTGCAATTGCCATAACTTGAGTAGGTGGATTTCTGCTTGCAGGAAAGTGCTTCCAGAGTGTGTAGTGGCCATTTTAGAAATCTATAAATTCTTATTTTATATGTATATAATATATACGAAATGTACATATAAATAAAAACATATGCATGCATATATGTGTGTATATACATATATGTATATAAATATATAATATATATAATTAACTTCCTTAGTTGGTTGGGTTTTTCTCAGCACCACACTGTTTAAAATTAATCATCTGCTGAAATCGTTTTTTAATATCGTCTACAAGAAGTTGTTTGGGCACACTTGTATCTATTATATTCTGAATTAAGAGAAAAGAAAACTATGAGGCTCTTCTAGTCGATCTCAATTAATCACACCAGCCCATAGGGTAGAAAGAGCTGATAATAACCTGCTTGGTGATAGAGAGTAACATCGACAGAGAGAAAACCATGCCAGGCATTGCCCTAGTCATTTCCACTCACTAATCCTATGAGATAAGCATATTAAAATGAGAAAAAGAAACTCAATGAGATTCATAACATACCCAAGAGAGGCTGTGTCCCTGGTAAGTGGAAGTAACGAGACAAGGCAATCCAAAAGCTGAATGATGCATAAAGAGAATGGGGAGCTAAACGCTCTGGGTTGAAATCATGAAATGTACAGCAAGCTGCCTATGTGACCTTGGATAAGTTACTTAACCTCTCTGTGCTTCAGGTCAGCTCTAGAAGGAAAGGGTGGTAAAAATGTTTACCTTACAGAGAGGTTTTGAGGTACAAACAAGGTCATTCCTGAAGCGCTTTGTATTGACTTATTGTTGTTGTTGTTGTTATTATTATATTGGAATCCAGATTTGCCTAGATTTAAAGTCCTTGACCTTGATGGAAAAAACCACACCTCTCCATGTTTACCCTCTATCTTTCCAGATTATAAATAGCGGTGGGAGGCCAGTGGGCTGAGCTGCACTGGCATGACTGTGGGGTGTGGCCTCTGGGTCAGCATGTGGTCCTGGTACAGTGAGTGCATTAGTGGTGCCATCCTGTTCACGCTCCAGACACTCCTGTGGCATTTTGTTTCCTCCCCCTTCTACATGCAAATATCACGACTCGGCTATATTGCAAGTCTCTGTTATAAGGTTGCAGGAGAAGGGTGTGAAGTACAGCTGGCTCCTGCAAGAGCTCTTTTTACATCACTGTAGAAGCAGACCAATAAAACTTTACTGCCAATTCCCAAAAAAGAGAAGCAAAACCGGGTCAACGAAGTGATAACAAGAACTAATGAGCAGGAAGGAATTTTCCTGCCCATTTGCCAAAGCAAAGGGACAGTTAAGCTGACTGATGGTTAACAGTGATAATGATGCTGCTGTTACTATTACTAGTTTAGTCAGCAATTGTCTTTATTGTAAGAGGACTAAACCCTTGAGTCCCACAAATCTGCTTAGATTTTCTGGAGCGGGAACTCCAGCGAGAAAAGCTAGTTCCTAAATCATAAATAAAGAGGGCAAACTTGATCTTAAGTTTTCTTTATGAAATATATTATCATTTTATCTGTATAATTGCCTGCTTGCCTCCATGGAACCATTCTGGAGAATTCATAGACAGTAAATAAATAAATCCCTGCTGCTTGTAAAACTGCCCCTATATGAGGTTGATCATCTAAGTTCTTTAACAATCCAATACCTACAATTTGAAACACCTGCCACTGTAGCTATGTATTTGAAATCCCTGTTATTATTCTCTAAATGTCTAGATATTCTGTAAATACCTAGTCATTTATCTTTTGAGTTCAGGAATTCTCAACCTTGAATATATATTGGAACCCTCGGAGTTGCTTAAAACCACTGGTACCTGAGAGGCACGCCCAGAGATTCTGATTCCATTGGTCCAGGGTGCAGCCTGGGCATCAGGAACTATACAGGACTCCGAATTATAAATACCACATTTGAGAACTAGTGTTAAGTGCTCAGTCACATTGTCCCTGATCCTGCCTAAGTCTCAGCTATATGGAAAATGGCTACCTAGATTTTCATGTCCCCCTAGAAATTCTACTAGCAAGTAAATTTTAATTTTCCATATGCCCTATGCTTGACATGCAGTCTTCTCACTCCCATCCCACTCCTGATCTCCGAAAGCAGAACATTCCTATTTGGTGCGATTTATAGGTTATTTTTCAGGTCTGACAGCTTTCAAAATTTTTCCCATCTAAGTCAATAGTAATTGCATTCTCAAACACCACCGCTCCCTTCCAAAAAATAAAAACGAAAACAAAAAACCTGCTAAATAAAAACATTCCTCTTTTGGAGAACAGGAGAAACTTACTAAATAGAAACTTGCTGTTTTTGGAGATCAGGAGAAACCTATCTTATGTCATACCAGCCCAGCCTAATCCTTCAGAGCATGTGGTGTAAGTGGGAATGAATTAGTGAGTTAACCTTCTTACAGCCTCAACTGTTATAACCTGGTAAGTATTCAAAACAAGAGGTGAGTTGAAAGAGAGGCTGGGTATAAACTTCGAAAGGAACCTTAGTTCTGATGAGTATGGATTGTTTAAATTTATACTCATGTCATTTAGTGCAATAAAACTTTTGAATTCATCTCAAAAAGGAAGTTTATATTCTTAACGTTTGATTCTGTTGCTTTTCTTCTTTTTATTATCGACTGAAATTTGCCATGCCCTGATGACTCAGTTGTTAAGTCTGTGAATGGGGTGCAATCCACATAAAACCCAAGGACGTGGGTTTTCAACAAGGGCTCTGAGAAAATGACTAAAATGAATGAATGAATGAATGAATAAATGAATGCTTCTTCCTCCTCTCCCTTCCTTTCTGCCTGCTTCCTTCCTCTTTAAAAATAACTAAATAAATAAAATCATATTATTTCAGGATAGGGTCCTATATAAATATGCAACATGATTAAATTTATGATTTAACTCTAAAACAAGGTATTTCTTTTCTTCCTGTCATAGGACAATGGAAATTAAATGAAAACTACCAATCAAAAGCAGAATATCTCATAAGAGGATTGGCCAATGAGAATGAATACTGAATTGAACGCTGAATTTCTTCTGTTCCGCAGACATTTACAAAGCATCTTCTAGGTGCTGGGCCTGTTCTAGGTGCTCAGGATTCAAAAATGCCCCTTGAGAGGATGGCCATCTAGCGAAGGTACAAGAAATATTAATATACTGTGGTCAGTACTCCACTAGAAGGAAGAACAGAGAAGGAGCCTTGAACTCAAAGGGAGAATAGGGCTGGGAGACAGTAAGCCTCTGGTGAAGGTGATGCCTTAGCTAAGCTTTAAAAGGTAAGTCTTGAAGGAAGTGTTAGGCAGGTAAACTAGGGTTTAGGAGGTAGAGCCTCCCTTAATCATATTCCAGCTTCCCTCCAGTTTCTGAAATAATTGAGAAATTGATTCATTGATCAACTAGAGAATGAAATCTCAGCTTTATTACTATTACTTTGTGTTACTCTAATAACTATGGCTTTGTCATAAAGAGAGTAAGAAACAGAGACAGAAAAGATCCTATGATTTTTCAGCTCCTTGTCACAGTGAAGTTTCTAGTCATGTTTCCTGGGATCTACAGTTATGTAATAGTGTCGTTTTGTTTTATTTTTAAAGGAAAGATACAGGAAGGAAGAGAGAGGAAGAAGAAGCATTTATGTATTTTATCTAGTTATTCATCTTGGTTGTTAACCTCCACCCTCTACCCTCACTCTCCACCTACCCACCCCCACTCTCTCCACCCCGCTGAGACAGGAACCTGGGTTATTGGAGCATAGGATGTTTGTGGATTGCACCAGCTGGAGACTGATGACTTAACCATTAACTCACCAGGGTAAACCAGCAATGCAGTGTTTAAGTATATTCTGAATAGTCCTTATCATTCATGAACAAAACAGAGTCCTAAAAATTCTATGAGAGCATATTTTTATTTCTTGCAAATTGCAATGGAAGAAAAACAAATCTTTCTTTTTATTAGAACCCATTCAAGAGTGAATTCTGAAGTACATAGTCTATTTGGTGCACACTAATTTATAGACATTTGTTACTTATTTCTAAACCTGATCCTAAAAGTTAAATGAGAAAAATCAAGACCATAGGGCCTAGAAGCCATGCAATTACGTGACAAAATGTTAAGAACTGGGTGCACCCTGGTAACTGAGCAGTCTAGTACAGCCCAGGAGCAGCCCCACATACAACCCAAGGTCCTGGGTTCAAGACCTGGGGATGGGGGAACAGCCAATGTGAACAACTTAAAAAAGAAAAAAGAATGGGGTGCTTCTTCCATCTCTCTTAAATTTTTTTTAAACTGTTGTTGCATTTGTTTTTAAATTTTGTGTGTGACAGTTCTGGTCAAGATGGCAGCTGGGTAGGAGAGAGACCCACATCCGACACACAGAGCAACTAGGAATTCACCTATTCTCCAGAAACCAACACTGAGGAAAAGAAGGAATAGGGACAATAGAGATGCAGCAGCAGTAGAAACCACAACGGAAGGAGAAAACATCAGGATTCAGAGCTACACTGTGGATTCAGGATTTGGGCCATGGATTGGGAATGGAACTGCAGAAAGAACCAGGCCTCCCAGGAATTGCAAAAGCAGCAAAGAGCCCACCCAGCAAGACCGGGACATGGAGCCAGGGCAGAAGGTCTTGGCCGAGTGGTTTGAACAGGAGTCTTGGTGAGATATTACACTGGGTGTCACCATAACTAGAAGGGAGTCAAGGAAATTCCCCCAACCCCCAACCCTTCCCACCCTGTTGCACTGACGCTGCAGGACCCACACTACAGAAATCTCAACGCCAGCCTTAAAGGAAGAGGAGAATCTCCCAGAGGGAGAAACCATCAGTGCTATCCACTAGCACCACCTTGTGCATAGAGGTGAAACTGCAGCTTGATTGCTGATAGTAGGGTAACAAAAGTTGGTCCTTAGAGTTCAGAGCTGGAACACTAGAGAAAGGGTCTGCATCCCCCACACAAACTCCAACTCCAAGGCTGAACTCTCAGGCCCCAACAGAAAGTTGGCATAAGAATACCAATAAATTCAACCAGTGGTGATGACATAAAATTCAAGAAATTCCAGTATCTAAATCAAGATCCAGGATTACTCAGTGCAAATCAATGCCCTACATAACGCCATCACTGCAGGAAAACCTAATCCAAAGAAACATAAACAGAATGCCAAACAGAGCAAAGACAGAGAAATATACACAAAATGATGGATACAATTAAATCCTCAGGGGAAAAGCTGAATATAAGAGACATATGCAAACTACCTGAGGATGAAATTAGGGCAACAGTGATAAACATACTCATGGAAATCAAGAAAACAAGAGGAAAAAAGAGAGAACAGCAAATAAGAGACAGAAGAAATGAAGCAAGATATCAAAGAAATGAAGACTACCGTAAGTGAAATAAGAAACAGAGGGACTCAAGGATAGGATGGATGAAGCCTGCAATACAATCAGTGAGCTAGAAGACAGGGCAGAGGAATGTACTTAAACAAACCAGCAAAGAGATTTTTTTAAAAAGTGCAGAAAAATGAAGACCTAAGAGATAACATCAAAAGGAACAACATTTGCATTATAGGGATTCCAAAAGAAGAAAAGAGAGAAAAAGAAGAAGAAATTGTATTTGAAGAAATAATAACTGAGAACATCACTAAACTGAAGAATGAAGCAAGCCTCCAGACCCAGGGAGCTCAAAGAGCTCCTAATCAGAGAAACACAAACAGACCTACACCTAGACACATTGTAATCAAAATGTCACAAATACAAAATTAAGAAGAAAGAATCTTAAAAGCAGCTAGAGAAAACTGAGTCATATACAAAGGAATCCCCACAATACTGTCAGCAGATTTCTTAACTAAAACTCTACAGACCAGAAGGGAATGGTATGATACATTCAAAGTGCTGAAAGAAAAGGAATTTCAACTTAGAATACTATACCCTGAGAGATTATCATTCAGAACTGAAGGAACGATAAAAAGCTTTCCAAAAAGTAAAAGATAAAAGAATTCATCACCATAAAACCAGTTCTACAATAGATATTAAAGGATATTATATAAAGTGTAAAGATACCCCACTTAAAAACAGTAAGACAGCATATATAAAAATTGGGGAGAAGAAGAGAATAAAATGTGGGTAGTTATAATGAGTGGAAGATTAATCTGCTTTCGACTAAAAATAGGAAATAAACATGGAATTTGTAATGCTAACTTCAAGGTAACCTCAAAATACATATCCAGGGAAAAGACAAAGAAGAAAACAAAAAGGAAATGCAGTCAAAACATAACTACGTTGAACTGACCTATGAAGAGAAAGAAAAGAATAAAGGCATAGTCAGGAACAAGACACAGAAGACAAGTTACAAAATGGTAATAAACAACTACATATCAATAATAACCCTAAATGTTAATGAACTGAAATCACCAACCAAATGACACGGAGTGGCTGAATGGATTAAAAAGCATTATCCAACCTTCTGCTGCATTCGAAAAATTCACCTTCTTTCAAAAGATAAGCAAAGGCTCAAAGTCAATAGTTGGAAGACAATCCTACAGTCAAATGACAACCAGAAAAAAGCAGTAACAACCATACTTCTATCAGATAAAACAGACTTCCAGCTAAAAAACATAACAAAAGATAGAGATAGACATTACATAATTATTAAGGGGTCAATCCAGCAAGAAGACATAATGTTTATTAATATATATGCACCAAATAAAGGAGAATAAAAATGTATGGGGACAATGGGGAAGAATACTTGCTGATTTGGTGGAGGGCACAGCGTGTTGAAATATATCTAAGAAATGGGGAAGCTATACATAGGAAATTATTTTAATGTATGGAATAATTACTACAATAAAAAAGGAAATCCCAAAAAAAGTCACTGACATTGTTAATAAAAGTGTTTGGTGAGAAGCATGTAGAACACCAAGCACTTATCGCAACACCACCTCTACTGAGTTTAGCTTGTGACTTCATATATATAGGTCATCAAATACCTGACTACCGTTTCGGAAAGCAAAAAGTTTAAAAAAAAAAAAAACAGTGACTCAGAGAGAAATAAGTGAGTAAGGATCTGAAAACATAAATAGAATCCTATTGTACCTGCTCCTCTTTCAAATAATGTCATTGGAGAGAGTGAGGGAATGAGTAAGCTTAAGTATTTGAATTTGAGCAACAAAATAAATAGTATAGTATTGAATTATAACCCCAAAATAAATTAAATAGTTGTGCATCCGTACTATATAAATAAGCAATTGAATAAATAGGCGGAAGAGAAGGGAAGGCAAATCTTACTGAATTCCATATAAAGTATGTAGATAAATCCCCCTCCAGGATATGTAGTTTAATTCTCCTGCCTTTAAGTGCAGGCTGAACTTAGTGGCTCGCTTTCAAAGAATAGAGAGTGGAAAGAGAAAATTAGTAATTTTACTATGGAGAAAACTAGGGCAGACACCACCTTAACCAAATGACCAAGGTTGGCATGATCAGAAATAAGTCATTATGGTATCATACACACCCTGATTTGATACCTACATTGCAGAACAGTTATATAACATGACCCCTTTTATTTATTTGCCTCATTTAGGGATATGTATGTATGTGTGAGAATATTTGGGAATATATGGGGAGAAAATAGACCACAGTATTCACAAAGGTTATTTCTGAAAGAAAATTGTTATTGGAGAAAACGTACAGATGAAGGAGTACTCTCACTCTATATATTTCAGTATCACTTTTAAATTTGGAAGCAATCACTTTTGTAATTTTTATTAATTAAAAAATAAATGGTTTAAAAGATAAACATAACCATGCAGAGGAATTTGAAATTTTATATTCCATAGATCTCATGTTCTCAAATAAAAATCTTTTCATAAAGCATCTTCTGAAGACTTTTCTAGATTTGTCATTCTTTATTTTCATCTGTAATCAAAATACTTTGACCCACCCCAATATAATTTAGTACTATTCTTAAATTTTGAATTTTCATTTCTCAACTCTAAACTATAGTTCTTCGCTGCAGGAGTATAGCTTAATTAGGTGACAAGTCCCTATATGCTTCAACTACTCCACAGACTCCTTTTGGCAAATCCAGGATGAAGTAATATCTGATAAAAATCAGACATTGGAGTATCTAAGATCTAAATGATATCAAATGGAGGAAAAGTGAAACAAAATGAAACACCAGGTATATATGATGATATAACACCAAATCCTACCAATGTGTTGATGGTTAAGTGTAAATTTACATTTGCCCCTAATGTCATGTAAATGTCATCTTTTACTTTCTTCAAAAAACTGGATATTCGTTAGTTAAATGAAGAAGAATACTGCACTGAATGAAGGATGTGATAAGGCAACTGCTGTTGTACAGATAAAGAGGAGCTCCCAAGGCTCAAGTCCTAATCTTCACCCTTTGCCAGCTGAAGCAAGTGAATGATGAAGAAAATACATGGCAGTGCTCTTGCGATTCAGGCACTAAGCCAGCAGCTGGGACACAAACCATGCAAATTCCAAAGACCCAGAGTCAAGGGGTGGGGGGCTGCTATCAAAAAAAGAGAAAAACAAATAAACAAAACTTCCTCCCTCCCTCCCTCTCTCCCTCTTTCCTTCTTTCCTTTCCTCCCTTCCTTCCTCTAATGCTTCTCTCTCTTCTCTCTTACTCTTTAAAAAATAGAGAATGCATGGTTTATAAATTAAAGAATAGTTAGAGTTAGATTACAGTTTATGAGAATGAATATAAGAAAAAGAATCCATGTGAAAATAGCTCTTAATCTATATGAGCCTCAGATGTCAGCAGTATCACCTTGCTTCTAACAATGTAATTTTGATTGACTGAAACATCCATTCTACATTTTCTACAATATCCAAGAATGTCCCTGAGATATCTGTGATATCGTAGAAGGTTTGTGTTTTCATAGTTACCTATAGCTCCAAACTCTGACTCCCCCTAAATTAATTGCGTCAGTTTATGGTTGGCCCTATCTTCGCAACCTTCCTTTGCCTTTTTTGAACCATGGAATTGGACATCTGTAACTTCTATAGAAGAGGAAATACTCACACAAAACCTTTGTGTTTTAATATATTTTGCTTAAAATTTTGTAAGATTAATGGGAGTTGCATAACAGCTCTACAAATAACTTAAATCCAGTGTTAGGTTCCATGCCATTCAAATAACCTTTGCCATTATGTTCAAATTTCTACTTCAGCCTCCTTCCAGGCTTCTCATCTCCTTTTGCCATTTTTCCTTCCTTCCTTGAACAATTTGAATTTCCTAAACGCATGTACCTGGCAGCCTTCTAGAAAGCATTTTCATACTATTTACTTTTTTTATTACTACAGATAATATAGTTTACATAATGGATTTTCTAAGCTTTACTAGTTAAAACTACAATCAGTAGATAATAGAAATTCTCAGAAACAGATAATAACTTTTTTCTTCTTTATATAACCCTTTAATCTTTAAAACTTAACCTGATGGTTAATGTACTATAAATAGTTCCAACATCATCAGATTATTTTTGTGTTTTGGATTTGCATGAAAGAACAATAACGATTAAACTCATTCCATTCATAATGTTTATGGTTAATACTGTGAGAGTTGCAATTTTATCAGCCCATTGAGCATTGAAGCTGAGTATGAGTGTTCAAATCTTATTGTAAAACAAAACAAAACCTTCTAAATGTGTTACTATGTACTATTAATGGCATGCTATTAAAATAATATTGTGCACCATAGTAGATCTACTTTGAAGGTATGAGCTGAAAATTTTGTCAAATGTTTTAAAAAACAATTAATAATGAGACATAAATAATTACAGATATTTTCCTTGTTATTTTTTATACAAAAGATACACAGGAGCTATGATGTAGAGGAAAGTCATGCTCTGTGTATGATCCAATGGTGTAATAAGGACATAAATGACTGTAGTTAGTTTTGGTAGGTGACTGACCTAAAATATCTACAGAAAATAGTCACAGAAATATCTATTTTGTCAATAATGGTCAATATATAAAGACTTGTCGAATTTTTAGTGAAGGATGAGGCACTATAAATATGAATTTAGGAGTAGGGCTTGGTAGCCTGACAGGTTTCAACTGAGGAGGAGGGTATATCCAGGTCTGCCTGAATAACAACATAAAGCATAAACGCATTGGGGATCATAAGTTCAATAGTTCAAAATATTTAGTCATTGGTAAATAGTTAGATATAATGCTATAATTCTGGCCTAATCTGAATCTATAATGATAATGATAAAGATGAGGATATCAAGAGAATTCAGCCTTTTGAAGGCTAGGGGATAAACATTAAAGCATGTGAATGAATGAAGTGTGATTCACTTAAGCCACTGATTTCCAATTTGACAAGATAGGAAGTCAACGGGCTACTAACATCGGGAAAAGAAGATGCCTGTTTCCTGCCATTACTAGGAGCATCACAACATATGGGCTGCTGCAATTACAAAAAGAACCTGCTATCTTGGTGGGAAGACTTGAGTTGATGTGCACATAGCCTTCCTCTCCTCCCCACTCTACCCTTTGCTTTCCCCATCAAGCTGGATTTCATTTCCTGTGCATAATTCACTGTCTATCTTTTATTATAAACATCAACTCAATCTACCCAAGCGAGAACTCATCTGCTTTGGATGCGGTACATTGAAAAAATGAGCACAACACTATTCTTTGCAATATAAATTAATTGCTGAGGAGTTTAGTCACAAATTGAGAGTTTTGTGTTTCATTCAGTTGCATGAGCAGGATAAGAAAACACTCTTAATGCATCCTCTGTAATGTCTAGGAACACATCCTATAGAACATCTTTTACATAACCCATAACATTTGATTTTATTTTGCTTAAGTTTGAAAATGTGAAATGGATTCCACAAATTCTTTATAGTAAGAAGATCACTGATCAATAGAATAATTTCATAAACTCAACATTTCAATATACAGAGTAAGTGTAAATTGGTGTAACTATTATGGAAACCAATATGGAGATTCCTCAAAACATGAGAATAGAAATCCCATAATATCCCCTTAACTCATTTCTAGGCATTTACTCCCCCCAAAACACAAATTCAAAGAAATACATGTCCCCCATTTTTATTGCAGCATTATTTACAATAGTCAAGAAATAGAAATAATGTAAATATCCATTGACAGATTAATGGATTAATCATATGTAATATATATTATATATACGCACACAATGGAAAACTGCATAAAGATGAAATCCTGCCATTTTTGACAACATGGAATGTGGATTGAAGTAGAAGAGAATATACTAAATGAAATAAATCTGGAGGAAAAATACAAATACTAGACAGATACTCTCATACATATGTGGAATATAAAGAAAGAGAGCAAACGAAAAGATGAAACAAAAATTTATCCTTGGACATTGACTACAGAACTGAGGTTAACTGAAGTGAAGAAAACATGGGAGTGGAAGTAAAGGGTGATGGGGGGGTCCAATGGACAGTGGTGGAGGAATATTAGAAATTTTGTTGTGGATATGGTGTGTTATTTATTTAATGAAGAGTGAACCTGTACACCCAAACTTATATTATTTTGTAAATCAAAGTTCCTCAATTAAAAAAATATTGATTGCCATCGAGTTGAACAAAGAGGAAAATATTTGTACTGAAGCATATTTTATGTTATATAAATTCTAGATTTTAGATTTTTTTTAACCTTAAGATTATAAAATGAATTTGAGTTTACTTGATTGTGTTCCTACTACCCCCATCATACAAAGGTAGGACAAGCACAGGATGATAGTGGAGGCATATTCAGTTCAAAAAGGGGGAAACGGGAAATAAAAGTGAGTCACTGATATGTAACAGTTCTGACATTTATCTGGGAAATGTTGGATTTTCATTAAGTTTTAAGATCTGAGAATAATATTCCATGGCTCTCAGCTCTGCCCACTGCACTTTCAGTTCTGTCCTTACAGTAGTCCTTGCATTTTCAGGAAAGGTAGCTTGTGTTTCTAGGTTAGTAATTTTATCAGCCTGCAGACAGCAGAATTTTTCTGAGTCTAATAGCCTGTGCTAATTATTAGAGTAATACCCCACTAAGCATAACAAATTCAACAGATCTAGCTACAAAAAACAAGACCTTTATAATATCCATATTTTTATAGATAAGGTGTTCGAGCATGGCTTATTCTGGGTTTTCTATTTAGAGTCACAGCAGGCTGCATTCCAGTTATTTCCTGGGGCTAAATCCTCATCAGAAATTTTATTGGAAAAAGATCTGCGTGCAAACTCATGCAGCATCCCTAGAGTTCCCAGATAACACTTCGAGAACAACTGGTTTAAAGAATTGTCATGTAGTGAGGGAAGGCAGGCACTTGGATTTATTAAAAATATGTATGTGTTGGGCACACTGATGGAGTAGCCATCTGATCAGCCACCTTCCGCGACATAGTAGACACACATCCCAAGAATTCTGGTTTGAGTTTCAGGCGGATGGAAAAACCACGCTGCAAAAAGTTAAATAAAATGCTTCTTTCTCCTGCTCTTCCTGCCTGCACTGTTCCTTTAAAAAAAATTAAAAAATAAAAATAAAAGTGCGTATTGAGTACCTGCTCTGTGCTAGGCACGTTGAAAGCTAGCTAGATGCAGATCAGGCCATGTCCTCAGGGTGCACACAGTGAAGCCATAGAGATCAGGGACCACCTTAGTTGACATTAGAGCTGAGACTTATGTGACTAAAGACCGGCCATAAGACCAAATCTGTCTGGAAAGGGGATCCTCGGAAGGCTCTGAGGCTGGTCTGGTTAGAGTAGAGAGCGAGAAGCATGAGGTCGGAGACCTGGAGGGACACATTACTCTGGGTCTGTTCAAAAAGTAAGGAATTTAGTTTTATTTTGGTTTCTTTGCCTTCTTTTTATTTTTTTTTTTAATTCTATCGCAGTAACTTTGTTTTACAAATGAAAATAAACTCATAGGCGTAGCTTCTCCATATATGCAGTTTCCCGTTCCTTATACATCAACACACCCTGCCTCCAGAAATTTAGTTTTAAGTCTACCTTTCTTGACTATGCAAAGACTTTGATACAATGGCTTATGAATATCAGTTTGGATGCGAGGAAGGTTGCTCAGAGGTCAAATGCTCCGAGATCTGGGCAAGCAAGGCGACTCTCGGCCGGCGCCTCAAATCCGCTCGGTGACGCAACAGGGCCCGGAAAAGCGCACGCTTTGTCTGGAGGACCCTTGAGTCTCGGCAGCCGCCGTAGACGTCGTGACATAGGCGGTCTGTTGCCTTGGAGTCGACGAGACGCCGCTCGGCCTCCACCACCTCGGAGTCCCGCCGCGGGCCCCAGCCACAATGTCGGTGCTGGATGCAGTGTGGGAAGACCGAGATGTCCGCTTCGACGTGTCCTCGCAGTAAGCCGCCGAGGTGCCCCCTGGGCCCGCAGCCTGTAGAGGGCGCCACCGTGCCATTTCCGGACCGGGGATGGCCCTGGAGCTCCTGCAGCTCACGGCCCAGGCCAGGGTGGGAGGACGTTTGCGCCGGTAGTCCGCACCTCGGGGGGCCCTTGCTTGTCTGCCGCCCTGAGACCTTCTCGGGGTCCACACCGCAGCCAGAACTCGTCTAGATGACAGTTTCCGTCCCGGGTGATCCCTGGCCCCGTCTGGGCCCGGGAACCCGTGAGGAAGCTGAGCCGGAGCAAGGTTGGGACACCAAGTGAGCTCACAGTGCCAGTTTTATGCGGTGGACGCGTCGCGTAGAGCGGGGTCTCAGTAGCAAGTTTCACCTTTCTGAGTCTCCTCGCCTTAGGAGAAGGAAGATAGTAACAGTCTGCAGCATTCCTAGCCAGGTAGACTTTTATTTTCATGGCGAGCTTCCGTCTAGTCATTCATACGAATCACCAATAGGCAGAAGGAATCTCCTCGAGCCTCTCAAACAGAAGTTCGGTTTTGGAATACTTAGAAAACTTATGCCCTCATGTCCAGGGAAAAAAATAGGCCCGTTGGGTAATTAAGTGTTGGGAAGTAGTAAAGCCAGGATTCTTGGGTTAATGGTATGGAGGGTTCTAACCATTTGCGATTCCTCATAATGAACAGAACCGTATTAGATGGGAAATGAAATACTGATTAATTTTCAGGCTTCCTTGTGACTAGATACTAACATGATCTTAGATCCTTTAAGAAGTTGTGAGGGAAGGAAAAAAAAATTTAAAGAAAAGATACAGGCAGGCAGGAAGAGAGAGATAGAAGCAGCACTTTACTTTATTTGTTTATCTTGGTTTTCATGCCAGCCTCAGGTCTTGAACCCTGGTCTTTAATATATGTGGTCTGAGCTCTCCTTGGAAAGCAGCTGGCTAATCCCCTACTCCACCAGGGTGCACCAGAAAGGAGGAAATTTATAAAAACTATAAACCATAGTAACATATTGCACACATTCTATGATCCTTCTGTGATTCTTAGAGGATTCTTAAGCCAGACAGAGGTCCATTTCATAAACATTTCTGTCTTATTAAACATTTGTCAAATGCATACAATGTGCCGATAGTTGGAGATACAAAAATAATAGCAAATTACATCCCCCTTCCCATTCTGGTGCAGGAGATATACATGGACAACTAAATATAATAAATGTGCTTAATACCTTCCTGAAAAAGGTGAACAAAATAGTAGGAAATCACAGAAACAGAATAATTCATTCTGCCTGGGAAAGACCTCAGAGAAGAAATAATATTTTTAGTTCAACCCTGAAGAATAGGCAGGGACTTTTAAGGCTAAAAAGAAGAAGAATGTTCCAAATTTAAAAATTAAAAAAAAAAAAAAAAAAAAAAAGAAGCAGAGAAAAAAATAGAAGCAGATTTTAAAGATATAAACCTGATTTGATTGGTTAGAAAGCAGAGTCTGGTAGATAGAGAATGTAGGTACAAATAGATTTATTATTCCAACCACGGAATGTTCAACTGAGGATTTTCGACTTCATCTTCTAGGCAGTGGGGTAACTTGGGGTTTTTGTTTTTTTGGTTTTTTTAACATTCTAGAATGTTTTCTGTCAGTGAACAAACTATTTTTCATTATTTCTTTTTGTCTTCTTTATCTGTTTACCAAATCATGATGGGGCTTTGCTCTAAGCTATTCCTTCCATAATTTCCTCTACTCAGAAACCTCTGTTGGTTCTCCACTGGCCACAGGATAAGACCTGTACACACCTATACATGTGACATTAAAGATTCTCCATATCTGATTCCTCCTTGCTTATCGAACTATATTTCTCACTAGCTCTCAGTATGGACCTTCTTCCCCAGCCAGACCAGTCTTCCCACAGTCTCATTTCTTTTTCTGGTCTTTAACCATTTGCTCGCCTCTCTCTTTTATTTCTTCAAATTCCACCTCTCCTAGTTTTGGCTTACTCTCTGTTTCCTTATCACTCCAGACCCCATTGGTCTCTAGGTTCTTGGGGTCCTTAAAAACCTTATTTTCATATTCATGAGCATTTGGTACTATGTCATTTATTCTGTTTTCTATGCATATATTGATTGTTTATATATATACATATATGTGTGTGTGTGTGTGTGTGTGTGTGTGTGTGTCTTTTCTCCCTAACTAAATTGTAAGCAGGTGTAGTTGCAGCTATAAAATTGAAGCCTTTATATTTCTTTTAGACAAATGAAAACAAGATCTGGAGAAGTCCTTATCGATTGTTTAGATTCAATTGAAGACACCAAAGGAAATAATGGTGATAGAGGTGAGTATATTTTCTAGTGTATTTTATATGACTGGTTTAATTTATAATATTAAATCACATTAGCTGGAGAATAAAACATGGAGCAGCAAATATGTAAATGTAACAGGAAAATTAAATCCACTCAAGACTTTTCTCAGACTTAAGCAGAAGAAAGATAGGTGTTAACCTTTAATTAGGGGTTACAGGAAGTAAGGCTTCCCTTGGAACTTTGGTCCTTTAGTAATTCCTGGCAAATCTTGATTCTAATATCAGCTTTACCCAGTGTAGCTGTTAAATCTCCAGGAGCCCAGTTTACAAGTGGCGTGAGGTAGATCTAACTTTTGCATCTGCCTCCCCAGAAAAAGAATGGGGTAATGAAACATAAGTAGGTTATAACTCTGTACCCTGGAGCCCATGCTTCCTTTTAAGACATCCAAGAACAATGCACAATCCCCCAAGATTGACACTTAGAAATGGACTTGTGGAGAACAGATTTAGTGCTATATTATACAGTCTATGTGTAGGTCAAATACTGGACAATTCTGTGAAACATCTGAATGTCAGAAAGAGAAGCCAGGGCTGGACTCGAAAGTCCCTCCCAAACTGAATTTCCCTCAGGGAAAATCCAGGCTGCATACAGCACTGGACATGAAGCCATGACCAGTGATCATCAGGTGTTGGGAGCATCATGACTGCTATTCAAGGAGAAAGAAAAGACCTGAGGCAATTTCATATATATAAAATGGTTTGGCGGGGCAGGCAGGGAGAGGAGATTTAGGCGGGTGCGATGTAAACCTCTTACTGAGGGAGAAGCATAGGTGGGAGAAAGGAGCAGAACTCATTCAAATGAGGCACATCAGTAAATTCTGAAGAGGGAATAGTAACCCCTCGTGGCAGAACATTCTCACAGCTGTTTTTCGAGTGGCTGCTTGCTCTCTGAGCTTTTCTTCTGGTCTGCTATATGTTGGCGTATGAGCAGCAGCTTCTGGCATGGGCCGTTCTTCTCTGTGAGGGAGCCCATCATCATCACTAGCTACTGCCAGCCCCTGTCAGTGGCTAAGACCCATCCTGAAAGGAATGCATAGATCACATTTCTGAAACACTTCTAGTGTCAGCAAAACCCAGGTGAGATTGAGGTATGAGGAGTCTTGGTTTGTGCCTTTGGGAGATGCGTGGTAATTCTAGATGACTGTTTCTTGACAAAACATGAATTAACGTGAGGTAGCCAAAAGAAAGTTGGTTTTTCCCATGCAGATTGGCAGGAACTCTTATGTGGCAGTACACCCACCTGTCCAAAGACTATGGGTAATAGAATATTTTTCAAATTGCCAAGGACTCATTGAGTGCAGAATCATATACTAGTACTTTTTGAGGTAGGAAGGTGCAAAAACCTTTCTGGCCGATTCTCCATCACGGTACATGAACTGTGTCTGCACATACTTCAGAAATCTTTGTTCAAATGAATTTTTTTTTCTTTTTAAGCAAAGCTGCAGGCAGGAATGAAGGCGAACAGAGACAGATAGGAAAAGAGAGGAGGAAGAAGCGCTTTTATTTAGTTGTACATCTTGGTTTTTCATTCTGGTCCCTATTCTTGAACCCTGGCCCTTGGGATATGTGGCCAGCTCTCTGGGCCAAAGGCAGCTAACTTACCTGCTACTCCACCAGGGCATGCCTCAAATGACATTTAACAGGGATTATGCAGAGTGTCTGGTTGGTAAGAAGGTAGAAAAGGGAAGAGAATCTTACCTCCTAGCCATCTTCCTCCCCTTTATTTCAGCAGCTTGAAATGACCAAGTTAAGTCATTGTCTGGTCCAGAATGCCGATGTTAAAATTTTAAGTCCCTCCAAAAGATCAATACATTTAATCAATTTCATCTGTATCTTGACATGAAATGATCTGATTAACTTTGTGCCCTGAAGCTATATGATAATTAAAATAGGAACAGTAATATTTCCATGTTCAGGAGATTAGGAGGAACAGAGACAATTATGTTTTGTGGCTTGGGAGGACAAAGAGAAAAGTTCACTCCTGGAATAGTGAGCTTGGAGCTATAGGATGGTTTCTTTTAGCAGAAAAGAGGCAACATAAGAATGCTGGAGACTTGTAGATGTGTGCCAGGAGCAGAAAACAGGTAAATGTGGTTGATCAGTGGTTTTATAAAACAAACTCTTCACACTGCATAATTTTCCTGAGATTTTTCTAATAAAAAATATCAAAATGAATCAATAGATATCTTAAATTCATAGCCCTTTTGTAGACTTACAATGTTACATTGTTGAAATGGCATTTGAAAAGCATAAACCAATGTATCTAAATAAAGAGTTATAAAAATAAGTTTATATAGATTTAAAATATTTAAAAAATAATAATAGCAGTTAACATTTCGAATGCTTGCTCTTACCAGTATTCTGAATCTTTTGTATACTAAGTATATCTCATTTAATAATAAATACAATAATAAAAACCAAAGCTGATTCTATTATCTTTTCGTTTACAAATAAGGACTCTAAAGAACAGAAAGCCTAATTAACTTTTCCCAGGTCTCATAACTTCTAAGTTGTGCCTTACGAACTGCCTGCGTTGGTTTCTAAAAGGCTAGGCCCACATTGTTCTCTTCTCAAAAATCTTCATTTCTCCACCGTCCCAATTCTAAACCCCACAGCAACTCCTCTGTCTCCACTACTAACAGATCTAAGTCTGAATTTCTTGGTCTAGCGCTGAAGAACTTCTCTTTTGTAAACAAACAACCTTTCTTGCCTGTGCCTTTATCTTCTGTTTGTCCCCCCAGGTCCAACATCCTTCTCTACCCTTTTCCCCTTGCCCTGGGAAGAGGATTTGTATAAACAATATCAAAAGTCCCCTTGTGCCATGGCAGAATATCACAGGGAAGGTGGAAAAGGCAAGCTTGGGCATGTATTCCTTTATTCTTTCCTCTCAAAGCATTCATCTGTATAGGACTCTTGTTCCTTCCAGATGATTAACTGCTTCCTATCCTGGTCCCTCTGGGTCTGAGGTGGCAGGCAGCAAGTTTATTGCACTCATTTATGGTTCCTGACACTTCACCCATACTTTTGTAAATAAACCTTAAGTGTCCTAATCTAGCATTTGATAGGAAAAAAACTACCATGAAATATGGAAAACAAATGGATAAAAACTTTAGAAATCCTAGACTAACCACAGAATTCATCATAATGCAAAAGAAATGTCTTTCAGTCTCCTCATTTTGTCTCTCGAAAATAAATTAGATTAATGCTTGTACAGTGAGTGATTTTTTTATTTTGATTTTGTTGCCACCTGTTTTCTGTAGAACCTCAGCTGATAGATGCAGTGTTTACTGTTGTGATCTTGTGTGAACTCCAGCCGTGCTGAGTTCTTTGTTGTCAAACATCCTATAGGAGTCCACAGTTTCTCTTGAGAATGCCTTCCTTTATTGTTGGAACCTCCTATTCCCATCTCACTTCAGTTTCATACAGGACTAGTTTCTCTGATTTTTAGATAATTCAAGGAGTTTTCAGGGAAGAAGGTGTGATCTGAGCATAGATTATTCATCAAAAGAATTCTGTAGGTATACTTTGTTGGGGTCAGTATGCTTTTAAAAAGTTAAATCAATGTTTATTTCAGACTGTATCAAAGCTACCTTAATATTCTGATTGTATTAACAATCACTAAGATGCATAATTTTTACCATGCTCTCATGACTTTTTTTTTTTTCTTGGAGCATCTATAGGGACTGTAGGAGATACTTTATCTAATTTATTTCAGTGTAAGAATATAAGTCTGATGCTAAGAATGAAAATCACAGAACCTTAAATAAACTTCAGCTTGGTCATAACTTCATAGAAGCAATTTGGTGGTGGGGGTTTGTGTTATATATTCGATGAATAGTAGACCTGCGCATATAAACTTATATTGTTTCAAAATTACCTCAATAAAATGTTTTTAAATGTTATTCAAGGCACGCCCTGGTGGAGTGGCAGTTGGGTCAATCTCCTCTGAAGGACACAGACAGAATGCCCCTAGGTGCAAGTCCTGGGTGTGGGGGAAATAACTATTATGAACAACTAAATAGAAATAAAATAAAAATGCTTCTTCATTCTCTCTCTGCCTCCCTGCCTGCCTACTTGCCTTCATTCCTGCCTGCACCTTTCCTTTAAAAAAAAAAAATTACTAAGAAAAAAATTTGGTTTAACTATATGACTCACTTCATTGAGAACTACTAAGAGAGCACTTACATGTCAGGGATCGGTGTGAATTTGAGAGTTCATGGAGAAGTATGATTTCAGTGAATATCAGCACACAATTTTCAACTCCTTCAACTTGAGTCAGACCAAACTGTTGTTAGTAAATACTTGCATCTCTTGTGTAATCCTCAGATTTAGATTCTCTGGGATTCTGTATCATATACTGTATGCCTAATATAGGTTAGAGATATACTAAATATTTAAAATTCATAAGTGTATGAGAAACATCTGTGAGTATTGCTGCTGATAGAAGTTTCGTCTACCCCATTCTTTACTGCAAAAATGCATCCTTAAAGTAACCTATTTTTGTTTGTTTATTTGTTTTTAGGAAGACTCTTAGTAACAAATTTAAGAATTATCTGGCACTCTTTGGCGTTACCCAGAGTCAATCTTTGTAAGTATTTTTGTTAGGTGACAATAAGAAAAAAAAAAATCATTTGTCATGTGAACTTGCACAATGTATTTTGATACCAAAAAAATCTATAACATGAAATATGTGGAAAATTTAAACTTGATAAAAACTTTAGAAATTCTAGACCAACCACAGACTGCATCATAATGTAAAAGAAATGTCTTTCTGTCCATTTTGTCTTTTGGAAATATATGAGATTAATGCTTTTACATTACATGATGTTTGCTTTTGCATTATTTTTTGCTTATCTTTGACTACTTGTTATAAACTGTTTCAGATAATCCCACAGAAGGGAGATCTAAACTCTAATGAAAGAACAACTTCATTGCGTTAAATTTTGTTTCATTTATTTTTAAAACTATTTCACTTTATCCATCTAGACATTTTCTCTGACATAGTGGTGCTAAAATTTTCAGTCAGTAATATGGTCTAGGTTTAGGAGAAGCAAACATTTTTTCTCCATCTTATGAATGTTTTTGTTTGTTGATTAGACTGACTTATTTAACTTAAATGTGTAGTTATTTTGTAAGAAAAGTAAACTTGTTTTTATATATTTAATTTTTAAACTGTTAAAAGTTGTTTACATATAGATTTTTTCTAAGTCTTTTGTATCATATTCTTTAAATTATGTGCTTTTCAATTTTAGCTGTTGGTTACAACTGCATATTGAATATTACAACACGGACTGCTAACTCTGTAAGTGTGAAAAATCTTATTGAAATATATATAGTGAAGAAACATTAGCAATATGAGGTTAATGTTTGCTCTCACTGCAAATAAGGAATTGCTTTTAAAAATCTGAACTTTTAAATAAATTTGTCCTTTCAGAAATTACGAGGCCAAACGGAAGCTCTTTACCTACTAACAAAATGTAACAGTACTCGTTTTGAGTTTATATTTACAAATTTGGTTCCTGGAAGTCCTAGACTTTTTACTTCTGTGATTGCAGTACACAGGTATGGTCATGCTTTTGAATTATTGAATATTTTTAAGGTAATTCTATGAAAAAAGATTTTAGAGAAGGAAGTTTAGAAATGTGATACTATCTTCCAAGTTCTTTTTGCAAATATCTTGAAAATATGTAGAAGAACGTGTTGCATTTTCATTTAATAAACATTTTGAAGGTATTATAAAACATGTAAACTTAGTGAAGAGTCACAAAAATTTCTGCTGAACACTGTATTAAATTGCTGCCTAGATCGTTAAATATGAAATACTTTATTCAATGTAGGTAACCAAGTTGGAACAATTAATTAATTTAAAAGATTATATTTTTTTAGCAGTCTCATTTAGGTATTTTCCCAAAAGAGTTTTTTAGTTGTTTTATTTTTGGTGCTTTGTAAAATGTGAAGGGTGCATGGAAGCTGCTCTTCTTGAATAGTCTAAATATATTTTAAATGTTCCCCAAAATAATTTGCAGCATAGTTTCCATTTTTCTGCTGGTTAAGTATTGATGTTTATAGCACTAAAGGAAATTATCCTCAAATCCTAACCTTTCACAATTTATATCTTAGAAGATTAATGAAAACTCAGGTGAACAATGACTATTATAATTTATATAATAACATAAACTTTAGACTAAAATAAACCTTTCATTTGTATTACATGAGTAAATTAGCCTATATTTTATGACATAAAAGTAATTAAAATCTTATCAGAATTTCCTTCTGTATTTATTTCTTATCAATAGGGGACATAGAAAGAAAATAATAGGGATTAGGCATTTAGACATACACACACACACACACACACACACACACACACACACACAGATATACATTCTCCTAGAATCTCTTTGGGAATTAATACAGATCAAGTCTAATTTTTCTCTATAGAGGTAGATATGAGCATGATGTTTTCAAGTTGCAGTGAGAAAAGTAATTGAATTCCTTATGTCAAACAGAAAGGAAATGAAGGGAAGCAGTCTGATGGAATAATTTCCATGTCTATTATATGTAAACATCGTTTTCCTACTTAGAGAGAAAATGTCTCCTATCATTTGTGCTGTATATGATATATATATATATATATATTGCCTAAGATATGAGACATCCAAAAAAGGTTCTGAGATAAGATGTGTAAATATTACATTAAAGTCTACAAAAGACTATAATCACCAGTTGTGAAATATATGATTGATATAGATACACACATGTGCATGTATGTATATAGATACATACATACAATGAAGTACTGCTCTGCTATTAAAAAAAAAAAGATGAAATCTTGCTATTTACAACAACACAGATGAACCTCAAAGGTATTATGCTAAGTAAAGTGAGATTGAGAAAGATTGTATTGACTTTAATATAGTATTAAGAAAATAAGCAACCAGATAAGCAAAACAAAACAGAAACACACCCTTAAGTACAGAAAAAAGATTAGTGGTTACCAGCGGGGAAGTGGGTTGTGGGAGTAGGTGATGCAAGTAAAGGGGGTCAAGTGTATGATGATGGATGAAAACTGAATTTTTGGTATTGATCATGATGTAGTGTTTATAGATGTAGAAATACAGTGCTATGCACCTGAAACTTAATAATGTTATAAACCAATGTCACCTCTAAAATGTGTATTTTTCAAAAAAACATACTGAAAAGAAAAATATTAAAATGTACTACAATAATTATTTGAGTGATCTACGTTAAGTACTAACAATTGTGTATTTTTCTATCTAAGTAAATACAACCTAAGAAAACCATATTTTCAATTTGGTTTAAGTCTTTTTTATTTTTTTCTTTTTCATAGAGCATATGAAACTTCTAAAATGTATCGTGATTTTAAATTGAGAAGTGCACTAATTCACAACAAACAACTAAGATTATTACCACAAGAACATTTATATGATAAAATCAATGGAGTATGGAATTTATCCAGTGATCAGGTACTATGCAAATAAATAGTGAATTTGGGCAAAATGCTTTGTAATCATTTTTCCATTCATCATTGGGTTTGTCTTTTCATTTAACTCATTAAAATTAGCATTATATCTCTTAATAAGTTAGCACTATAGTTTTTACATTAAATAATATTCTGGTATTCTTATTTTTCTGCTTTTATTCTATTGTTAGCAACATTAGTTCTACATGGAATTGAGCTATTACAAACCTTAGAGATCATCTAGTTCATTCTTCTTTCACTTAGCGGCAAAAAAATCCAGAGTTAAGTGACTTAACACATACAGTTCCTTCTAGAGTCATGTTGTTCTCCACATCCTACAGATAAGCCAGTAACAAAGAATTATTTCTTATAAAGTTAGACTTAGTATCATTTAATGGGACTTGGCTAAATGTTTTTGTTAAACTATTTCTTACAAGATGAGAGTGAAAGGGGAAATATGCATATCTATCAACTAATTATAATTGGAAAATAGGTAGTCTTTTCTGATCTTTCAAATCAGTCATCCCAGAAGAGGACCTTTGAGGTTTGTGAGTTAATGTGTTATATTTAAAGTATAAAATAAATTCCTCTGGCTGGCTGTATGTGGTGGGTGGGGTAGGTAAAGGCTGAGCAAGAGAGCAATAGATACGTGATAAAGGCAGATAATTTTAGTGCCATGTTATTAGATTTGGAAAAAAATTTGAAACCACTTAGCTATTGTACTGGGATAATTTTGAGTGGATATTGAAGAACGATATAACTGGGATAGTTTTTGCTTGTTTATTTAAAAAGGGGAAACCAGAAGAAACATTTTAGAGGAGAAAGAAGAAGGAAGAGGAGATAGAAATACTTTAATTTATTCGTTTATGTTTTTACTGTTTCCCCAGGCCCCTGATCTCAAATCGGGTCCTTGCTTTACATGGTCTATGCTCCAGCTGCAGGCTTAGTGCCTGAGCCACCAGGGAACCTTTTTGATCTATAGTTAGTGTGTTAGTCTCATAAAGTATCCCTCGTTTTACTGATGGGGGTTAGATGTGTTTTATTATCTCTCTTACCATAACTTCCTTGCCTTGATTTAACTCAGGTTTCGAATTACAGTCCATAGTAAAATCAAACACATATAGAATGCTTACTTTATACCAGATACTGTGCTTGCTAATGCCTTTATTTAACTAAAAAACATGAATTTTGCATTTTATAATTGTTCAGTGCACCATGAAAAAAGTTGCCCATGGTCAAACAACTGTTAAGTACTAAGGGTGTAACTCCTGAATCCACACTGTCAGTCCTTCAATTATATTGTCTAATGAGTGACCAGGTCATTAATATTCCGTAATATTGAATTATTGTGTTTTGGTTGCTGTGACCATCAGAATTATTCTGATGTTTATAAAGTGAAGAATAAGTATTCAAATAAATGATTGTTGGTATATCTCTTATTACTCTCTTTCACAGGGAAATTTAGGAACCTTTTTTATTACCAATGTGAGAATTGTATGGCATGCAAACATGAATGACAGCTTTAATGTCAGTATTCCATATCTGCAAATTGTAAGTGCATGCATTTTGGTGACGTTATTCTAATATAGTATAAATAATTTCTGTTTCAAAGTCAATAGATTTGGGGGAATCAAAGATTCTCTTCCTTTTTGAATGGCAGCAATTTGTTTATTAGCTCAAGGCTTGCTTTAAAAAATGTTGCTAATTTAGTGTCTCAACATAGAAAAGAGCCAATTGTACTTAAATTCAAGGGAAACAGCACCATCATCAATTTGATATTGAGAGAATATAATGAATTCTAAAATGTTAATAGAATTAGATAATAATGTTATCATACAGAGTAAGGGGCTTGCTTTCTTAGATTCCATTCAAAGGGCTTTAGCTACTAAAGTTTTCTGTAACTTTCTCTTTCATAATAGATATATAGTAGTGCCGTGGCATGGCTTTAACACACTTATCCACGCACTTTATCTTGACTCTTTTGCCACTTTCTACTCAATACCTTTTAAAGCCAGAATGAATTCATTATTTTTAAAAATGAATTGTTTCATTGTATTAATATACAGCATGTAATACAAGCTTGATTCACATTCCCAGTGTAGGGAAAGGAATCAAGATGGCTTTTAGTGATAATGGTTTTAAGTTCAATCAAAGCTGTTAAAATCTGACTAAATCTGACACTTTTGTTTTGGGAGTAGATAAAGGTGGTTCCTTTTACTCTGCTGCAGCTGCTAGAAGTATGGGATTGACGGAAACAGATAGTAAATCCCAATAAATTGAAGAGTTTAGTTCTATATATAAACTACTTATAGGACTCTAGTAAGAATTAGATGGAACATAAAAATTATTAATAAAACTAGTGAGGTTATCCTATGATAATCACCTGTATTTATTAAAGAATATAAGTAATCTCAAGACTAAGCAGTTTCATTAATAGATGTGTATTGAGTAAATATAATGTATGTGATAAATAGAAAATGGCTCTTTCTCCCTTTCTCCCTCCCACCCTACCTTCTTCTTTCTTTCCATCCTTCCTTCCTTTCTCTCTTTCCTTCCCTCTTTCCCTCCCTCCCTTCCTCCCTCCTTTCCTTTCTTCTTTCTTTTGTTTTTTGCCACAAGCCCTTGGTTGTGAACCCAAATCCATAGGCTTCATATAACCTGCATCTTAACTGCTTAAGCTACAAGGCTGCGTCAGAATACGTCTTTTTGTTTTTAAAGGAAAGGTACAGTCAGGAATGAAAGCAAGTGGGCAGGCAGGCAGGCAGGCAGGCAGGAAGAGAGAGGAGGAAGCATTTCATTAATTTTGTTAGTTGCTTTATCTTGGTTGTTACCCCCAGCCCCTGGATACCACCCAGCTCCTTGGCATGTATGTGGACTGTGCTTGGCTAGAGGTGAAAGACTCAACTGCTTCCGCCAGGAAAAATGTCATTTTTTGAGAGACTTCTTAAACTATGAAGATATATCATTCTGTGTAAAATATTCCTAAGCCTAGCTCTTGCTAAATTGTTTGACTTCTGAGATACTTTTAAATATCTGATTATTTATTTGCCAAATATGAGGTATTAAGAGATGTAGTCATGAAAATCTTGAACCCGTACACAATACGTGCCATGAAGGAGCTTTCAGTCTGGTAGAGAAAAGCAGCATGAGCCACAGAAAATCATAGAACTTTATAGGGAGAAAACTAACCCTGGATCTAAAGAAAGATAAGAACTTAGAATCACTGCTGGGAAGAAGACATGACCAAATTCACATAGGTATTTGATAAACTGATGTTTGTAGTATTCATTGCTATTTTAAATTGCGTTTACATTTATTACATCTTGCCTAGTCAAACCTCTATTGTGCAGAATAATTATGATAGTAAACAACATTGTGCTTTCTCTTTGTCAAGTTGAGTACTTTTTGTTATTTAAGAATACAGTTGCCAAATATGGTCTCTGGAATGAGTTCAGCCCGGCTCAAACAACTCGAAATCTGATATCAGCACAGTCTGCCACTTCAACAGTCATATTCTAACTTCAGCTCTATAGCTTCAGTTATCGCCCCGGCCCCACTCCTGTACCTGTCGGTCTGTCTAGCCGTCTGTCTTCCTTCTTACTGCTATCTAATCAGCCTGTGTTGACATGTCACCTGGATAGATTAGCTGTTGGGATATAGTCTAGATGGAAAACCAGACTCCATAACACACCGGTTAGTGTCTGGCTCTCCCCTCTCCCCTTCTCTCCCGTATCACTTTGCTCCCTCCCTCCCCTCCATCGCTCTCATTTTCTCTCTCAACTTCCAATGCCCTTCTGACTGAAAGTATGGTATGTCATCACCTACCAAAGATTACCCTTCTCAGGCTTTCGGTCTGGTATTCATAATGTTAGATCTTCCCTGGTTCTCATTAACCTCACCAGCGACAACATTTTGTTTCACTTTCTACAGGTTATTCCTGCCATTGTACTTCTACAACCTTCTTTCGTTCTCTCAGGCTGCTGATGTCACTGCTGGTCTTCTGTTAGCCAGGCTTACTTCTCATGTCACATTGACCTATTAAAGTTAATTATATTTGACCTATCCCAGCCATCCCTGATGCCCAGTGATGAATGCTTGCAACTTATTTTTTTAAACAAATGAAATGAAGATTCTTTAAAACTTTAGCTACCTAAGTTACAAGAAACAGAAGGCACATGTGACTTAAAACTAATAGCGTCTTTAAAACCATAAAAGAAACTGATTCTCATAACTAAATGACAGTATGCTGGCCTGGGTTTTAAATATTCAGAAAATTTGTTGACTCCCTGGAAGTAGGGATATTTGAGTCAGAGAACTTTGTGTATATTTCAGAGATATCTTTGTATTGTCTTACAGGTTTGCCACCAATTCCAGTATGATAATTTTCATTTACTTGATCTCTGTGGTAATGTAATGAAAGGAAAGAGGGAGAATTTTGACTGTGAAAAGTACTCCCTGTGTAAAAGTTGAAAAACTTGTGTTACAGAATCACTATCAGATAATAAAAACCTGCACTTTTTTTCTCTTTTTCATTTTACATCTAGCGTTCAATAAAGATGAGAGATTCAAAATTTGGTTTAGCTCTTGTCATAGAAAGCTCTCATCAGGTAAGATACTTTATATTTTTATTCATCTTTAAAATATTTTTTAAATTATATGAGTTTATTTTAGTTTTATTTATATAGCAACCAATTTACACCCAAAAAGAATATTAGCTTAGTATGAAGTTATTTGAAGATTGTGAAGTCAGAGAGTAATTGTCCCCATAGAAAGAGTCCTGCTTATTTGTTATTGGTATTGTTGAGCAGACATAATCATTCTTAGCGTTATGATTATCATTCTTAGTGACAAGAGTCGTCACTACTTTTCATGCACTGTCTCAATCTTTATATAACATAGAGTCATCATTTTTCTCCATTTTACAGTCAAGGAAACTGAGCCTTGGAAAATAGGAACCTTGCCCATAGTCTCACAACTAAGTGGTGGGGCTTGTTTGATTCCAGCTCTGACTAATGCACAAGAAAGACTTCTAAGAAACACAGATGTGTATCCTAATACACAGACACTCCTGTTTGAGACTTTATACTCTCACACACGGATTAGAAATTATATAATTACAAGCTCATATCCCATTATGCTATCTTTTTGCAGAAACATATTGAAATTAAAAGTTTACTTATTTATAAAATCACGTCTAAATTTAAACATGAATTTCTACTCAGTCCTTTGCTCAGCCTGTGAAGTAGTAGCTGTCATTTATTGAGAGTATACTGTGTTCTAGGAACTGTATCAGGTGTTTTATATACATTGTCTTATTTAATATAACAATAGCTATTTATGACTAGACAATGGAGGCTTAGACTAAGGAAATTATCATATAGATATTAGTTATAAAATCACAATTTCAACTCCAAAATGCATGCTCTCAACCCAAAGCATATGGTCTTACCTACTATAGTATGCCACTTCATTTTTTAACATCCTTTTCCAAAAATTTGTCAGTCAAATTCATTTCCTAATTCTTCAAGGAGATAGCCTCAGTCATACCATTTCCTTTCCTTTTTCTATATATAGATAGATAGATAGATAGATAGATAGATAGATAGATAGATATGTATATATATACATATATATATATTGTGTGTTACTTTTCAAGGCCTAACTAAAGAAAAATTTAGTTCCCTTGGCCTTTAAATTTGCAGTATATTTTTACAATGTATTTTTTAACCTAAGAAAATCAGTTTTGATATTTACAGATGAAATGATGTGATATGTGGGTGGAGTGGGAACATTAGGGGGAGGGGGATGTTATCAATGGAACAGAGTTGGTCATATATGGTTACTTACGAAACTGGATCATATATGGTTACTTATGAAACTGGATTATGTTGAAGGATTATTGCACTTTTCTCTCTATTTTTGTAAATGCTTGAAGTTTTTCATAGTCAAGAATTTAATAAAAATATCAGCTTACATATTATGCTCTGAAATAAGGACAGTTAGAATTAGTATTTTTCATTTAGTATCAATACTATTCCTCGGGCTTGGGGGATTTTTGTTTGTTTGTTTTTCATTGTTTTTTCTTGTAGAGTGGAGGATATGTTCTTGGCTTTAAAATAGATCCAGTGGAAAAACTACAAGAATCAGTTAAGGAAATCAAATCACTTCACAAAGTCTATTCTGCCAATCCAATATTTGGAGTGGACTATGAGATGGAAGAAAAGGTAATTTGTTCAGTATGTGAAATATAGAGTGTGCTGAATTGCTTTTACACATTCAGATATAAGCATTATGTATAATTAATTTTAAAATATGTTCCAAATAATAAATAATAAAGATTATTCAGTGAGACAGCCCCTGAACCATCTCTGATTTGTGCCTGCCACCTGTCTTCTCACTGACTCCTGCCTCATTCATTTCTGCCCTTCTAGGTGCGCAGCCTATTCAGAGAAGCCTCCATGTGCAAGCCTTCTCTGGTGTAGACAAACTTGAGTTTCTCACTTTGTCAGCTTTATCTTTCTTTTACTTTCGTCTCCCTTTTTAGCAGTGGCAAACGTTACAAGCCTCATAGACACTGTTCTCTTCCCCCAGTGCCCTGTAATACAGCAACTCCAAGAGTCCACTCCATCAGCGAGGCCTGAATCCATTCTGTTTCACAGTGCCTCTGCCATCCCAGTTATGAGTATCACTCACACAGTCTGTTCTTTGCCCTCCTCAGGATTTCTGGCTCCTGTACCAACCCTACTCTCCAGGTACATCAGATCTTTTTGGCTGTACTCTTCAGTCTCTCTAATCATCTGGTCTGTAACTGGTGTCCTCACTGCTCCATCAGTGGTGCTCTTACCAGAGGCTTCTCTTTGGTGCCCTCACTCACCACGCTCGCAGGTCCCTTTGCTATCTGTTCTTCCGCCGAGGTCCTCACTGTACACGCAACTGCTCGTGTCCTTACCATGTACCCTTCTATCAGTGTCCCTGCTGGTACTCAGCATGTGGAGCCACATCGCATGTCACATATATTGTCTGTATCACTCCTGCTCCTGGACTGCAGCATGTGACCAGAGAAGGTCAGGAAGCTGGGCTGGGCAGCGCATTCTCCCTTTCACTCTGACTTCTCTGTGTATTGCTCAATGTCATCATCTGATCCTCTAGCCTTTTCAACTCCTGCTTCTGTAAATGGCCCCCGAATCTCTCTGATCTTAACACACTGTCAGCTTATCACAGTTCCAAATATTCTTGACTCTTTTCACGCAGATGAGCCTTCCAGCTAAAATAAATTAAATTTCTTATTTCAGTTTATCCTCATAGTTGGAGTAAATAAACAAATTTCCTCATCAATAAGATACACTAGGGACTTGACTGAGCATCTCAAATTTGGCATATGTAAAATAACCTCTTCATTTTTGCTCAGAAGCAACATACTGCTATTTATCTGTTTATTTAATTCCTTACTTAATTTTTATCATTGTCAAAGTCAGCTGTGCATACAACCCTGGCGTTTTCTTTATTTTTTTCCTATTACCTTAATCTACGCATTAAGTCTATTAAATCAGTTTCTTTCCTGTTCCTATTCCTTTATTTCCATTCAAACTGCAGTTAATAGTATTAGTTTTGCTTGTAGAATAAGCATGCATCTTGAAACCTGAAAAACCTGACTTCAATCCCAGTTTCACTGTTTATTTGTGATTCAAGGCAAATTTGACTTTCAGCTTTCTCATTATACAATGAGGATAATCTCACAAAAATTCTTGGCACATGAGAGGCAGTATGTTAGTTCTCATACTCATTGTCTCTACTTTTTATTTTTTTTCTTTCCTCCTCCTTTGACCCCCAGGACACAATAATAGCCAGCCATAATAATTCATTCTGTCACCTCATTTAAGTCCTTAATCCAAAAATCTTCCCTGATTTTCCATCTGAAACAGCAACCCAAGTCACTCTTGTCCCTTATTCTGTTTGTTTGTTTATTTTGGTAGCACTAATTTTATTTCTTTTTGGTAGCACTCATCAGTCTCTTCCACTATAAATAATTTCCATGAAGTCAAGGATTTTTGTCTATTTTCTTTAACCACTATATATGGCCAGCAATCAAAACTTTCATATTCATAGTGAATATTCATAGTTGTTTAAAGACCATGTTGGAATACCTATTTGCCATTCGTTGCTCTAAGAATTTTCTCTGTATCTCATTTAATTCTCCTAGCAACATTATTAAACATGCGATTATTATTATCCTTACCTCATAGTTAAGGAAGCTGAGACTTAGGTAAGTTAAAAGTATATATATATATATATATATATATATATATATATATACACACTAGTATAAAATATGTGCCCTGCTGGAGCAGCGGTTAGGTCTATCACCTCTGAAGGAGCAAGGCGCATTCCCCTGGGTTCGAGTGCAGGACCTGGGGGGAAGCAGCTAGTATGAACAACTAGATAAAAAATAATAATAAAGATGCTTCTTCCTCCTTTCTCTGCCTGCCTGTCTACTCGCCTTCATTCCTGCCTGTACCTTTCCTTTAAAAGACAAAATTACTAGTATATAGCCACACAGCCCTGAACATCTTAAAATACTGAGGTTATGCTCAGACTGAGAGGTCAGGTCACTCCTTTTTCAAACTATAGTTTTATTATCAGCCCTCCCCTACCAATTGCCTCTAAAATCTATATTCTTTGGGCTAGCATTACAGAATTTCAGTAGATTTCAGTCTATCCTTGGTCTTTACATGGTCTACACCTAAGCCTGCCTCAGTCACCTGAGACACAAGCATGTGCCTCTTCTGGTGATACTGACTTCAAATTTAAAAGCCTCATTTTAATTAATTCATTTGATGTTCAAGTTAGTTTTAAGAAAATATAAATTATGCTGTGATTTTTATATGACTTGACTATTTGTAATTGTGTTATCCTTTTATAAGTGTTCAAGAGTCTCACAACATATTTTAGTAACGTTTTTTAATTAATGTTGTCTCTTTGATGCACCTTAACATCTACCAATTTTCAGCCACAGCCCCTTGAAGCTGTGACAGTTGAACAAATTCAAGATGATGTAGAAATAGACTCTGATGATCACACGGATGCTTTTGTGGTGAGTGTCACAAAGGAGAGCTATTAAATTTCTTATGATTTCTTTTATTTGAGTCATGTTTAATTATAGTTTTAAGTGTGTAAAACACCATAGAATGAGGCTTTTGAGAATATCTTAAGCATGGAGGGTGGTTTTTTAATTTTTAAGTTTGGGATTCTTTTGTGTGAGAATATTTTTAAATTACCAAACTGGGAAATCATTTAGAACACATTATTCAGAGAGTTTCAAACATGTGAAAGGTTTTGTCGCACCTTAGAAAAATAGAACATGTGAAATATGTTAGTTAAATTAATTTAAAAATCTGTATTTTTCATAATTAGTGTTTATGACAGACTTCCCTTTGATTCATAGGTCTGTTATCTTAGAATATTTATTTGAACAATAAACTTTCCCATTTCAAAGTTTGTGTTACTTAATTAGCCCAAATAATAACACTTTCATAGACCATACTCTGATCTATGAATCAGACCTCTTTTGGAACAAATATTTATAAGGCAAAGTGTGAAATTAGTATAAAATGCTTAATTACAAACTACTCCTACCACAGATGATAAGCATCTGCTGACGCATTGAAAACACTAATCACTATTTTGCCAGAATCTTTTAAACCAAAAGTGGGAATGAAATGTTATAGCTTCAGAGTCATTCTTTTTATCTCCTTTCAAGTTAACAATACTAAATATACATTATTTACAAAGCATAGTTTCTAGACTTAAAACGTGACTCTTGTAGACATTAATAATAATTGCCAGAAGAATTGAATTCTGCTAGAGGCATTATAAAGAAAGGTGAAAAACTATTAGACACACAATAACAGAATGTAAAAAATTCATTACAGAATCATTCTGTAAACTATTCCTTAGCCTACTGATTTATTATAATATTACATGTCTAATGTATGAAATAATATTTTCTTTGTCTTACAGGCTTATTTTGCTGATGGCAATAAGGTGAGGACATTTTATCTACTATGTATGAAAAGTAACTTTCTATATTCCAACATTTAGTATTCACAAACTTATGTGAATCCTATTTTTTGTTTTTGTCTTCCTCTTCTTTGCCCACCTTCTCTATTCCCATTTCATCCTCTTATCTCCCACAAAGCAACAAGATCGTGAACCTGTATTTTCAGAAGAACTGGGGCTTGCAATAGAGAAATTGAAGGATGGATTCACCCTACAGGGACTTTGGGAAGTAATGAGTTGATCTTGAGTTGAGCTGGATTTCTCTTTAAAGATATCTCAAGATTAAAGATACTAGTCGCCAGCTATAAGGCATGGAATAGTTTTGACAGTTAAAGATAAACCTTTTAAGAAAGAATTTTTTAATAATTAAGGGAAAATGTTAAGTAAGATTTTATTGCAGTTTTCTGAAAATTATATTTAAAATTGTAATCAAAAGTATATTTGATTTGTAAATATGTTTGTTTTGTACCTAATACTTGTAAATTAATAGTCTGTGCATATAAATGACTGTATCATCTTGGGTTTAATAAAAAATTTTGCAGCACCATTTAGTGTTTTGAAAGTATTATTTAAAAGAATAAGGCCGTTCTTGCAGAGTAATAAAAAATTTATTTGTAATTTTTTAAATGTGGCTTAAATATGTTATCACATAGCTGCAAACATAAGCTAATTCTAATAAAGTATGACCTTTTAAACTTGTCATCATTTATTGGTGATCATTTCTGTAAAAACTAAACGTTATAGCTGACTGTACAGTGATCTCATTGTTTGAGTTACTAGTTTATAAATAATTTTAATATGATTTTGGTAAGAATACATGTATTTTCTAAGAAAACAGTTTTAAATAATTTAGAAATAATTAGTTCACTTACTGATTTTTCTCCTTGTTTGTATTCATTGAAACGTCTTTGAAGTTTTAAAAAATAGGAGATTTTCTGATTTCTTACTTCAGTAAGCTTTGGCAATATCTCTGGTATCCATATTTTTTGGTCACTGCTTCAGTATAAAGAAACATGGTAACAGACCTTTGTCAAGTTACTGAAAATAGCCCAAAGGAACCCTCTTTCTCTAGTGGAAAAGGAGTGGCCATAAAACAAGTGGTAACTTAACTATAATAAAAATCAACAAAAGTATGAATTGGTTTCTTCATTTAAATAGGAAAGAATTTCTACATTTTTAAGGGATGGAGTTATAATAACCTATTTAAGGACTATAGAAATTATAAAATCACCTACTAGTAAAGAATAACTTTAAATGTCATATCATGGTATTTGCATCTGACTCTTTAATCTTTTCAAATGTTAGGTGTTGTGTGTAGAGAGAAATTAGTCATTTATTGTTTAAACCGGGAGCAGCTGTTAGTTTTTCCTAGTATGCTAAAGCCTTTAGTGACATCTATAAATGGAAAAAGAGTCAATGAGCTCTTCTTTCAGCTGTTGTGTTAGCAGCTGAGAGTACCATTGACTTCACCGTGATGTAAAATAACAGAAAAAACTGACTCGTGAACAGAGACCTTGAAGTTTAAAATATATAACTCTCTGGTCTGGGAGCATTCACTCATTAAACAAATATGTATGGAGCCACCCGCAAAGTTCTGGGGCTATCACACTGAACACAACAAACCAAAAAGGGGAGAGAGGTTCCAATTTTCACGAAGTTTATGTTCTTTTGAGCATGTTTAGGAACACCAGTCACTGAAATTACAGGATTTCTACAGTCCCTCTGAATTCAGAAAATGTAACAATGTAATCATAAAGAAGTATATGATTCTGTGTATAAGTAAAGGATACATTTCCTTCAAATCATGTCTTGTACATTCCATAATTAGTATTCTGTTATAATCAACAGCTTAAATTATTATTTCAATTAGCCTTTTTTTTTCTTATATAAGGTCTGTGTCCCAAACTGTACAGATGACATAGCACTTCATTTTGAATTTGCTGTTTTGGTGTTAACACTGTTCTCACTGGGTTACATCTGTTTAACTTTTGTGTTTCATTAAAGATCTTCAACACTAAAACTCACAAAACATCTTTAGTTATATTCTGCGTGTGACATATTGTATGTGTCTGGGTTTTTTTCTTCAGTATTGACCTTTTATTCTGGTCTTAATGAATCTAACCATTTACCTTTATTTTACTTGTTTTATTATTATTGTTTGCCAAATTAAATCCTTTTAGCACAAAATAGACTGTGAATAAATTTATAAATCAATACTATGTATATTAGTTCTTAGAATAAAAATTTAGGATGTGTTAGAAATTTAATAAGTTTTTTTGCATTTTGTTTATGATGGGGATATCATTTAAAGATTTTTTTTTAACTAGTTATCTCTAAATTTCCCACTTGTAAAGGGAAATTATAAATCTTACTGTTTAAGTAGGAAATAAAAATTTGTGTGGAATTATTGAAGATGGGATCTGGCTTATGAGTAATCAAATGAACTCACCTTTGATTCTTGACCTTTGCATCATTAATTCAGACGCCCAAGTAGCTTGCCATCAGATCCCTTTTAGTGGACTGACTCATTTTATGAGTCAGTTTTCTGTTAGTTCGAGAAACATGTTCTTGTGGTCACCTTTATTAGCATACCTTCTAATGCTTTATATATTCTAAAGTTTTCCACATCATTTAAATCTCTAGTTTCTTAGCAGTTTCCTTAGTGATTAAAAGTTCCAGTTGTTCCTTTCAATCTATAACAGCTGCAAGAATAACTCTTTCCAAACTAGCTCTCCTAAATTCCTGTTGTTAGTTAATGTCTATATTTAGCTGGTGGGATTAAATTGCAAAGGCTTCAAGCTGGGCAAAGCACACTGATCTGCCTTTTTACTGCTAGACCTGTGTGCTGCGAGGAGCTAAGACCTTCAGTGTCCCCTTCCTTACCCAGGTTACTCACAAAATGGATTCCCAGCGGGAACTCGCAGAGGAACTGAGGCTTTACCAATCCACCCTTCTTCAGGATGGTCTAAAAGATCTCCTGGATGAGAAAAAATTCATCGATTGCACCCTAAAAGCAGGTGACAAAAGTCTTCCTTGCCACAGATTGATTTTGTCCGCTTGTAGTCCTTACTTCCGTGAGTATTTTTTGTCTGAAATTGACGAGGGGAAGAAAAAGGAGGTAGTACTAGAAAACGTGGATGCTGCAGTTCTGGATTTAATCATCAAATACCTGTACTCTGCCAGCATTGATCTCAATGATGGAAATGTGCAAGATATTTTTGCATTGGCCAGCCGCTTTCAGATCCCCTCGGTGTTCACTGTCTGTGTTTCTTATCTTCAGAAAAGACTGGCTCCTGGTAACTGTCTAGCCATTCTCAGATTAGGACTTCTTCTTGACTGTCCGAGACTCGCCATCTCTGCCCGTGAATTTGTATCTGATCGCTTTGTACAAATCTGTAAGGAAGAGGACTTTATGCAGCTGTCTCCACAGGAACTGATCTCAGTCATTTCAAATGACAGCCTCAATGTAGAAAAGGAAGAAGCAGTATTCGAGGCAGTGATGAAGTGGGTGCGAACAGATAAAGAAAACAGAGTTAAAACCCTTAACGAAGTGTTTGATTGTATTCGTTTTCGCCTTATGACAGAAAAATATTTTAAAGATCATGTCGAGAAAGATGATATAATTAAAAACAATCCAGAACTCCAGAAAAAAATCAAAGTTCTCAAAGATGCCTTTGCAGGCAAACTCCCAGAACCTAGTAAAAATACGGAGAAGGCTGGGGCTGGTGAGGTGAATGGCGATGTTGGTGATGAAGATTTGCTTCCTGGTTACCTGAATGACATTCCCCGGCATGGAATGTTTGTCAAAGACCTGATCCTCTTGGTAAATGACACAGCTGCAGTGGCTTATGACCCCACGGAAAATGAATGCTACCTTACTGCCCTGGCTGAGCAGATTCCCAGAAACCATTCCAGCATTGTTACCCAACAAAATCAAGTGTTTGTGGTAGGAGGACTCTACGTGGATGAAGAAAACAAGGATCAACCTCTACAGTCATACTTCTTCCAGGTAAGAAAGACTACTTTTATACAAGCAGAGACATAAAGTCAGGGCTGTTCATCACCATCCATTTAGCTATTTCTAAATTATTGAGGCTGCTGGCATTTGATTATAATTGATGTCCTATCCTAGTTTCTTGCACTTTCACTGCTTAGAGGACTGACAAAAATATTTAGATGAGTTAATTTAACTGCTTATTAATATTTAATTAAAAATTTGATGAGGAATGAGATTCTAATGTTTTAGTGATGACTCAAGATTTCCTTTACACTCTTTTGCCCAAAATTACATGTTTGTAACTGATGGTAACAGTAATCCTTCCGAGTCCAGTAATTTAGTAAAAATTAAATTTAATCTTGTCCTCTCATTCCTGAAAAATAGGTTAATATATTTCCCTAAGTCAGAGTATACTTTGTTCATTACAAAAATAATTATGATTAATGAGATTTTCTACCTGCCAAGTTTTCTTGAACTGATTTGAAGTTCTTGGAGGTAGCAGTTCATCTTTTATGTAATGTTTACTGCCTCAAATATAATTTGTTGAAAATGAAAAGATTTCATGTACATATTTTACCTGCTTTGGTGCCTTCTAGGAAAAGCTGTTTACACAAGTGTCACTCATTTGATTGATTATTACTTAGACATGTTTACGATCAAGTTTTTATTTATGATAAATGAGCATGAATTTGTTTGGATCAAATTTGCACCTAGACCACTTGATCTGTTTTGTGAAACCACAGAAGAACCCAAGAAAATAAATCCTTCTGAACTAATAGATCCTTTGTCATTTGTTTGAAGGGAATTTGTTTCATGTATTAGTGCAAATAAGCTTCAGCAATTTTTGAAGGAATTGGTGGCTTAACCTTGAGCCTTTGTAAATCCAGTGCCAGAACTTGTCTTACAGCTATCTCAGAAGAGAGTGTGCAGGACACAGCTACTGACAGCCTTGGGCTTCATGAGCACTTGAGTTAGGACAGCCAAAGATAATTGAGTACAGAATGTCATACCTCAGTCACTGCGCACTCTCAAAGTGTCTGACATATTGGGCATTCACAAAATAATACTACCAGCTTATTCTAATCTTAAAGAAATTATTTTCAACACATTGATCATACTCTTTAATTTCACTTACATTGAATAAAGTTCACCATGAAGTATAATGATAAAATAGAAGCTATAATCAGAATTATTTAAATACAGACCAAAAACTTTGCTAAGCCCTAATATTTAAATTCAGATAACTTTCAGAAAGGGTGCATTCAATTAAAAAAGCAATAATTATATCCAGGAAGTAAAATTGACATCAAAACACATATAGGCAGACAGGGATCTAGAAATCATAGATCCAAGATGCTTATAGTCTTATTTTTAGTCTCTTCCGTCTTGTTCTATTGACACAGCCTCTCATTCCTAGTTCAAAAAAACCTGCTTGATGTTCTTTATAGCTAAAAAACAGTTATACAAAGTTGGAAGGATTAAGCCCTGTCAATGATCATGCCTGGTTACTTTTAAATGGCATAAATGTTAGGACAAGATACCAAGATATAAACACCTAACTGTAAAAGATTATGACTCACAAGAAAATATATGTATGTGAATTTCAGTTTTTGTATTTTTCTGTTTAGTCACATCTGTCTAAAATGTGTTAAGTTAGGAATAACATGACCTTTGATTGTATATTGTAGACAGGTTGAGACTTCTTTTAACCCGCAACCTAGGTATTGAACCTGGTTCCTTGGGCTTTGCAGGGTTTGCACCTCAGCCACTTGAGTAAAGGGCACACCAGATTATGAGGACTTTCAACCTAGATGCAAAAGGATATTTTTTTCATAGAATGAATGGATTCACTGAATCTTAGAACAGCACACTTCGAACCCTAATTTTAAGGATAAGAAAACTGAACCCAGAAAGGTTTATCTGACATCTCATCTATGAAAGAGTCTGGCAGGCAATCTATTCTTTCATCTGCTGTCGTAAGTGCCCTCTCAGAGGAAGTCTGGTGACATAGACAGAAGTGTACGATGTAGGCAGCAGGTCCGCAAGTTTGGGATTATGATGGCCGGCCGCTATTCCCATTTTAAATAACAAACTGTACATTATCATAGATTGCAATTGATCGTCAGATAAAAGCTTGTGAGTTTGGACAGATTATTTAAGCTTTCTACGCTTCAGTGGAGAGGATAAAAGTGTCCTTTCTGGAAATCTACATGAGGTTACCCTTGTAAAGCATTGGGTTTGAATACACACAGAGTCAGAACTCCACAGAGATTCATTATTTCTACTATCCTACATGCCACTTCCGGACCAAAGGATTTTTTTCTAAAATGAAAACGTTAGATCACAATCAAGATGGTGGAATTAGTGAGTAAAAAACTAATCACGCACATGTGAAAATTAAAGCCCTCATCTCTTCTAGTCTTTAGTGTTTTTCCTTACCTGAGGTTACAGGAAAAACACCGCTAGGCTTCCGGGGAGACACCCCCCTATACCACAGCCTTTCATATCTGCATCTATTCTGGACTTTACCTAGTAGAAGCAGCACTAGCGAGAACAAGAAATCTGCAACTGCACTCCTTAAGAAAGCGGTTTTCTTGTGCCTTGGTGACCTAAAACACAAAGTGAAAAAATTTCAAATCACCAAGGGTAGGCTTAAACTGATGTCAGCCACACCAGAATCACAAAAGCTAGGCAATTCACATGAACCCTTTCCCACATCAGTTGTAATAAAGCAAACAGAGAACCTAAAACAAATTCAAAGAAAAGAAGAAAGCTATTGCCAAACCACCTAGTGGTCTGTGGTCTGAGCGACAGGTACAGCTGTTCTGGGTACCAGCCTGGGAAACTTGTTAAATATAGCATGGGGTGGGAGGGAGAAGGAGGCACTCACATACTGTGACCCTCCCTGCAGTGACAATCTCTCCTTGTGTCCTAAAGGTATTATAATTCCTTCTTTCAAACCCAGGCAAGGCAACATGGGAATAAAATTTAACAAGAAATCTCACAATTCTAATTTTTTATTCTCTTTCCTTTCTTGGAGTATGGTGTGTTTCTTCGGTATGTTTAGCTGTTTTTTGTATGCCAACGACATTTTCTTATTTTTCTTGGTAATTCAAAGGTATAGTATGGTACTTTGGGGTTGGAGTTTTAAGATCTTTGGCTATTTCAATGAATTCTAAACAGCACATAAAGCCTACCATATTTGGAGGCATACGTGTAACTTTTTCTAAATAGTTCCACAATTCTTCATATATATATATATATATATATATATGTATTTTTTTTTCCTTTTAGCTGGATAACATAGCATCTGAATGGGTTGGACTTCCACCTTTGCCTTCAGCCAGATGTCTGTTCGGTCTGGGAGAGGTAGATGACAAAATCTATGTAGTTGCAGGCAAAGACCTTCAAACAGAGGCTTCCCTGGATTCAGTACTATGCTACGATCCTGTGTAAGTTGGAATGACATTCCTATTTCCTAGCACTGAGGTATATGCATGCCGATAACATACTCGTACTTTTTAGACCTGGAATTTATTGAAAGCATATAAACTATATCGTTCTCTGATTTTAGGGCTTCAAAATGGAATGAAGTAAAAAAACTGCCTATCAAAGTCTATGGCCATAATGTGATTTCATATAAGGGGATGATATATTGTCTAGGAGGAAAAACAGATGATAAGTAAGTATCCTGAAATCTCCTTATGATTTACATCCAAATGATTTTTTTTTTTTTTATCACCAAGGCTGCTCCTTCTTTTTATTTGAATGTACATACTGAAATGGGACTTGGTTCTCATCCATGATATTTTGGATATAACATTTCAAAATAAAAATCTGAAAAATTATCGGAAGGTATTATAAAAGATTTCCAAAGAAACACTTTGTTAAATATAAAATTTTTGTATTTAAAAGTTACTAAGGTAAATTTTTAGATGCCTAGCACACTGCTAAGAATGAGACTAATACCTCCACCATAATAAGCATTCTCATAGGGGAAAACAGTACTTAGGAGAATAATCAAGTCTTTCATTTAGCAAATTTATAATTATTTTTACTACATTAAAACCAATGGACTTTATTACTAATATATCCACAAATAGATAAAAACTAAGTGTATCTCTTTCATGTAGTACTTAAAATACAACTGCTGAAACAATAGTGCTTAAGTAATATAATGGATTTGCACTTTACATTCGTGAGAGAACTTAGATAGGTGAGCTTTAAACTGAAAAACATGATGACTACAAAGAAGGCAGTTTTTTTTTACTCAGCAACATTTTGCTTTTTTACTCCCGGACAGAAGCGGTATTTAAAATATTTAACAGTTGGTCCCAACTGTTCTGATAAATCAGAACTGATACTTTCTGCTCTACCCACTAGCACTCAGTCTCTTGTGAGAAAACTAGGATAAAGTTTCAAATAATTTGATTCCTAGACACTTCCCAAGGGATGGGTAATTAGGAAAGAGATAACTCAAAGGGAAAAGTGAGTTTTAAATGTTCCTGAAGTCCCTTAGTTAAGTCAGTAGTCTGCTTGATAAAATGAAGATTTTTCAGTTTAAGTAGTGAGGACTAATTTCCTGCTCCCTGAAAACTGCCTAACTTGTTTCGTCATCATTTGCCCATGTTGTTTAATTAATAAAGATGTCCACTCCTGGTAAGGGAGCCAGAAATAAGGCTTATAAGGGCAGTCCTCCCCATGTGTTTCAGGAGGCTAAGACAAAAGCTGTGAATGCTGCAAACCTGGGTCTGAGACCCGAGGGGAGGGGAGCAGTGAAAACAAAACAAACAAAACAAAAAAAGAACTATAAGGTCAATGTGTTAGAAGTAAAAAAAAAAAAAAAAAAAAAAAAAAATCTGTATTCTATAAATTAATAATTAATGGTTATTATTCAACTAAAATGACAAATATAACAGAAAACGTGCTCTTGAAAATCAGTACATCTTTATACAATCTACCCATATTCAACGATAAGCGAAAATATCATATCCTCAATTCTAGTTATTCCCACCAAATAAATATTTAAAGGAAGGTATATTACAAACCCACTCAATGTAAATTTTATTTTGGGCATTTTTCCTGAGTAAACGGAATGGAAAATCTGTAGTAAGCAGTTTCTGACTTTGGAAACATAGTGACCCTGCCAAATGATTTAAATTGCTTCTTTCAAGTCATATTAGTAACTAGGAAATTGATATGTCAGTAATAGGCATGGAGGTCTTTTCAGTAAGAATATATTAATCTTGAGAAGATGATTAACCAAGACAGCATTGCTTGACAAATGCCATTCAAGAACTTTAGATAATGAGTCATTATCTAAAAGTAAGCACTAAAGGGAACTGGCTCTAACCACAGAATCAGAATCTGAATCAGAATCTGATTTTAAATCATACTCTAATCAAATACTGAGTTTCAAATACTCGGTCAATTATTAGAAATGTTTTTACTCTGCATATCTGCTCTTTTATAGGACTAGTGAAAAAAAAAATGGCACTCAGGTAAGGTTGGGGTTTTGTTTTTGTTTTGACTATCAAAAATACCTAGTTAAGCAATTATTATTTGGAATTCTAAACTCCTGTCAGTAAATTATGGATCACTTTAAAGAACTATAGAAATGTACTGAGAATAATTCAAATGAGCCCAGGTTTTCCTGGTAGCAGTTCAGCATATAAAACTGTTCTTATTACTCATAAGTTCAGATGACTAATTTTTCTAGTCTATTGTCCCAGGTTTCTCAAAGTGTTTTGTATGTTATTGGTAGGCTAAAATTAAATAAGACATCATATCACAGCAGTCAAATTTAAAATCAGTATATCCACACCTAATTTTCCTTTTTAAAGGCAACGTGCAGGCAAGAATGAAGGTGAGGCAGGCAGGCAGGCAGGAAGAGAGAGCAGGAAGAAGCATCTTTATTTCACTTTTATTTAGTTGTTCTCACTGGTTGTTTCGCCCCTCCGCCTGGGACTAGAACCCAGGGGGATGCGGCTTGTCCCTTCAGAGGCAATTGACCTAATCACTGCTTCACCAGGGCACGCCCACACCTAATTATTTTTAAGTTAAAAGATTCATGCCTAGGATACTCACGTGACGAATGAATAAACAACATTTTCATTACTGAAGCACAGTAAAGGGTTTATAATTTTTTTTAATTCTACTCTTGTCTTCCATTGAATTTCAAATCTGTTCTGCCTGGCTTTCCAGGCAGTTGCCTAAAATAAGGGTACCCTACTGTCCTGTAGTTACATAATTAAGTTATAAAATAATTTTGATCCTCGCGTTTAGATTTGCCCTTTGCTTGGTGGCACATGTTTAGATTAAAATTACTTCGGAGGTTTCTTGACCCATTTCAGAAGCAAAGCTAAATGACGAGTGAAATTGCTTTTACCAAACATATGGTTCTAAGTCGACCATTTTTTTTTTTTTTTTTTTATGCTTTCAGAAAGTGTACAAATAGGGTGTTTATCTACAACCCCAAAAAAGGAGACTGGAAAGATCTGGCTCCAATGAAAACCCCTCGTTCAATGTTCGGAGTGGCACTCCACAAAGGCAGACTTGTGGTCGCAGGAGGCGTAACGGAGGACGGCCTTTCGGCTTCCGTTGAAGCTTTTGACCTCACAACCAATAAGTAAGTTGTTTTTTCTGTCTCCATTATATGACTCACCACACAGTCCGGTTTTTAGCTTTTTAAAAAAATTAAGCTTTCTACATATGGACGGAGAATGGCCTCCAATTCTGTAAATGGTTAAGGGTATGTTTTCTGTGCTATTACATAAACAGCTAATTCGTAAGTCATTTAAAGAAGCGAAAGCATTTGTAATATGTTCTTCAGCTGTAAGTTTTTTGGCAGTACTTATTAGTTATCGTAATAAAACTGAGCCCTGACTTTATTTGATTTGAAGTGGCATTTGCCAAAAAATTAACTGAAAAAACTGTGTTGAACAGGGCAGTGTAATCAATATAATGATTTGATTGTCTTTGGAACTGTGTAATCATCCTTATCCCAACATGGACATGAAGTGATATAACCCAAGACACATGTGTAAGAAGTGTTAAAGATATTAAGAATGGGAAAAAATTATGCTTTCTAATTAAGTCCTGAGAAAAGACAGACAGGGAGACATGGGTTAAAGACGGAACATCTTCATCTGGATTTCTCTTGCTGTTATTGGATATAAAAGACCTAACATTTTTGTGCGTTATGTAGATTTTTGTTCATTAATGTGTAATTTGGAAAACATAATCCTCAAGTTAATACTGGAGTCATCAATTTGTCCTTGTTATGTTTGTGTGAATTTAGATGTACAAAATTCAAATTTTTCTGAGTGATTTCTTAAGTGTAGAGGGAGATACATACCTCAAGGATTATTTGATTTGAAGTTTCTAGTTTATTTAAGGATAAAAGGATTTCCCTTGTGATATTTGTATAGTATGAATGCTTCAGAAGTTTAATTATTTTATAAAAGCTTTTTATAATTTCCTTAAAATATTTACTTGTAACGGTTTTATTAGCTTAATGTGAAAAGATACTTGGCATTGCTTGTATAAAATTAGTCTTTTTCAAATGTTTTAGCTCGCACATCTGAATGAGTATATAGCTTTTATACTCCTTTAGCAATGAAGGAAAAATTAGAGCACTATTATTCCTTTTTTAAGGAATGGTGTATGCCTGATTACAAAATAAATTTTAGTGTCTGAAACTCACAAGGAAACTTTATGGAACAGGATCTAAATAATCATTTAAAATTATGTTCTTGAAGACTATTTAAAATAGATACACACTTATGATATAAGAAGTTAAAGAATCAGCACTCAAAATTTTAAATCCTCTGTATTCTCATTTTTGTTCATATATATGGATGAATGTTGATATTTAAATTTATGTGCTCTTTAAAAATGACCAAAGTCATAACAAAATATTGCTTATGATTATGTTTGGAGGGTATCTTCATGGGTGACATTTTCTTCAATATCTTTTTTGTTTTCTATAATGTACATATATTATTTTTATAATTAGAAAAAAAGGTTACATGTTTAAAAGAACTCTGAGGTCCATTTTTAAAGCCGGAGTAGTGGAACAGAAAGCCACCAAAATGGCCAACTCGTTCTAGACTCTTGGTATTTCCAACTAATTTGACTGATTTTATCTTTCTTGTCCTTTTTCAGGTGATGTTTGCACTTGTTTCCTTAAATCCTTTATTTAAAAATGATGAAATACAAATTATTAAAAAGAAAATATGCAATCCTAGTTTCTAAAATATCTTTATCATGTGACTGTATTGCAAAGGCTTTGAATATTTCTTGAGCAATGATGGGGATCAGAGTTTTTTAAATATTTATAGCAGCATTCAAATGAAATTCAGCACATTAGGTCCTAGGTGCCCTTGAACTGCCACGAACCTCCCACTACTTGTGGTGCAAAGGTTGCTAACCTCTGCTGAAGGTGTTAAATATGAAGGTGATGAGTGGATTGACATATTGAGGGCTATATCTCTAGAATGATTACATCTTTCAAATAAAGGAATATTTTGATATTTACCAGTAACAAACTTAATTTTCTCATTTCAGTTCCTATGTACTTGAATTTCATTATTTTAATTTCCTATAATTGTTCAGTAAGTAATTTGACATTTAAGTTTTACATTGACTATATTTTCAATAATTCCTAGGTGGGAAGTAATGACTGAATTTCCCCAAGAAAGAAGTTCCATCGGTTTAGTTAGCCTGGCAGGATCTCTATATGCCATTGGAGGATTTGCCATGATTCAACTGGAATCTAAAGAGTTTGCACCCACCGAAGTTAATGATATATGGAAGTAAGTTTTTTTACTCCAATATTGTGAATCAAATAACTTATCATCGGTAAGATAAACAATTTTGAAGTAAATAGTAAGCCAGACTTTCCTAAGAGGTAAGCTATTATAGTTTCTATTAAACTCTCTTTGAATCTAATTGAACTTTTTTGCATATTCCGCTTATTTGATCAAATACTGCTTCTAATTATCTGCGAACTTAGGAAAGAGCTTATCTGGGTCTGTTGGGTTAATCAGTGAAATAGAGTTGGACTGTTGATCCCTTAAGCTCCATGCCAGCTTTAGAACATAATCTGGCAGGCGTCTGGTATTGCTGAGGCTGTTTCCAAACATTTACTTTCTACCAGAGAGAACTCTATTTCCTAAGAAAACAAGAATTCAGAAGAAGCATTTAACCTCTTGGGTTTTCCGTAAATTCATTATTTCTATTTTGAATCAAATCTAATTTTTTTTAAAGGAAAGGTACAGGCAGGAATGAAGGCAAGCAGGCAGGAAGGTAGGAAAAAAGAGGAGGAAGAAGCGTGTTATTCATTTTATTTAGTTCTCCATCCAGGCTGTTACCCCCAGGCCTGGGTTCTTGGAATGTATGTGGATCATGCCACCAGGAGGTGGTGGACTTATCCTCTAGGCCACCAGGGCACACCTAAATCTAATTTAAATGAGTTTCCAATTACTTGAGGATTCTATTGCAAAAGCTTTTCTAAAAAGAAAAAAGTGAAAAGTAGCAATTCATTTTACCTCCCTTTACCTCCCAGATAGGTGTTGGGCAGTTCTCTCAAGTATAACACTTGCAATTGTTATTCTATTGACATATTTTATAGTTAGGTTTAAAATAAATGTTTTTAAAAGGGTGAGGATGGGTCTTAGCATGAGTTCCAACACAGTGAATGTCTTATGGAAACTCAGGTGTATTCAGGAAGTCTCAGGAGCAGAGTGTAAGTTGTGTCTTGGAAAGTCACATAGTCAAGGGCAGGGTACACAGTGTGTAGATGTCTCATCACCATTAGAACATCACACATCTGTCGAATGGTGCTGCCTTCAGCCCAGGGACCGTATTCGTTGATCCAATTTTTAAGACTGTATTTCTCAGGTGCCTGAAGTGAGCATAAGTGAGTTCATGAGGCACACTCATCCATTAAGTGCCAAACGCATGCTTTCCCTCTCAGCTTGAAGGCCAGGCCCTTCTTCAAAGGCTGGATGCCCTTAGCCAAACTGACACCATATTGCCCAAAACCTTGTTCAAAGTATGGTCTGTGGACCAAAAGTATTGGCATCTCCTGGGGGCTTCTTATAATGCAGAGCCTCAGGCCTCACCCCAGACCTGCTCAATCAGAATTTGCATTGTAACAAGATTCCCCAGGAGATTTTCTTGCATATATATATGTTTAGAGGAACAAATTTATTTTTTTATGTTTTTTTAAGGGAGGAAGGAAAGGAGAGGAGGAAGGAAGGAAGGGGAGGGAAGGAAGAAGGGGGAGTAAAGAAGGGAGGGAGGGAGAAAGGGAGAAAACGAGGAGGGAGGAGGGAGAGAAAGAGGGAAGGAGGGAAGGAGAAAAGGAAGCACTTTATTTATTTTTCGTTGTTCTCTGGTCCTGGGCTCCAAAACCTGGGTCCTCGGGCTTTACATGATCTAAGCCCCAGCTGCCTGCTTAGTGCCTGAGCCACCAGGGTGCAACAGAGATACAGTTTTTAGGAGAGTCATCAGCAAAGTCATATCACTAAGCCTGAGAGAGTAAAGTTAAGCATTATTTATTCTATACCTCAACCCGCAGATGTCTTATTCCCAGTTGGTGGAATGGAAGGCTGAAAGATTGTAGTTTAAACAAACAATTATTTTGTACATCTGACATCGTTTCTTTATATCATAACTAGCTGCATAGAGAAAAAGAAAAAAGTTACTATAAAACGGAAGTTTATCAGTTATCTATTATCTATTATTCAACCCACCCCTTCAAAAAAAAGTGGAGGAAGAGAAAGAAGTTGAGTGATTTATGAAGAAAGAGGCTAGCCTTAGCAAGAGAGTGAGATGGAGAAGGTAGGAAGCAGTAGGGGGAAAGGGTGAAATAATGGAGTGCTAGGAAGGTTAGGGTTTTCGGAGTACAGGGAATAGGTACCAAGAAGGAATAAGAAGTAATTCTCAACCCGGGATGCACATTACAATAATTTGGGATGCTTTTAAAATATACCCATGCCTGGTCTTCCTGCAGAACAATTAAATAGAAATGTTTGCAGGGGTAGGGTTTGGACATCACTATTTCCTACACTTTGGTAGGTGATGCTAAGTGCAGCCAAGGGTCAAAAAACTTTGACGTTAATGTATGAAGCCATCAATCAGTTGAACCCCACACAAGCCACTCTGGTTCCTAATGGTGCTCAAAGTCAAACTGCTTCAGCAGAAAGAAGTTGTAGGTAGAAAGGATAACATCTCCCACTAAAAGTAGACTTTATATTATTAAGGGGAACCTGCAAGAGGCATCCTCTCTGATTGTGGTTTATTTTGCGATAGGGCAGTGGTTCCCAAATCTGCTTGCTCATTGGAATCCCCTGAGGAGCTTCCATAAGTACTGATGCCTCTATCCCATGCTCACCGATTATGATTTAATTGGTCTAGGGTATGGTAGACTCTGGAAATGTGACAAGATCCCCAGAGGATTCCAATGTGCAAATAATCTTGGGACGAGGCAAGAGGGGGCATATTCATCACTATCTGGTTGGTTGTAAAATTTTTAATTTAAATATTGGTATTTTCCAGCAGTGATTTCCAAACTTTGCTGCTATTGGGAACTTAAAGAAATCTTTATACCCAGGCCATACTCCTTGCCAATTAAATCAGTCTCTGGGATTGGGATCAAGGCATCAATAATTTTAATGTCTCTAGATAGTTTCAGTATAAAATCAGGTTTGAAAACCAGTGATCTGCTGTTTCTTCCACAACGGAATCAGAAGCACCTGGGTACTAGTTAGATATGCCAGTTCTCAGGCCCCTCCCCAGGCCCTATTAAAACTCTGGGAGCGACGTCCAGCAATCTATGTTCTAACGAGTCTTCTGGGTTACTCACGTGTGCACCAGAGCTGTGAGCCACTAATCTTCAGAAAGGTAGTTGCCCATTTGCCGTCAATTTCCTTATAAATCTCTACTCACGCATGCAGAAAGGGGGGCGGGGGGAGTAAGAGATGAAAACTATTAGCATACCACCTAAAAAATCCATAGCTGCCCACTTACTGTGATTTGTTTAAAATTATTTTCCATTCTTGAATTTTCTCTAAATATCGTAGCATCATTTAGGATTGGCCAACTTGAAAGTAAGAATATAACTTAGTCCCCCTTGTTGCTCAGGCATATAATGCTCAGACTTTCACTGCCAGAGAACATTGCTTTTCAGAGTCTCACTTTAAAAAATATTTACTGAGTCAACTTGATTTACAAAATCATACAAGCCCATATGTGCAGATTCACCATTCATTTAAACACATGATAACACACCACACACACCACCAAATTACTAAAAGTCCTCCATCACCACCCGTTGGACCTCCCACCACCACTTGTTCCCCCTTCTCTGCTGGTAACCTCAGTTCTGTTGTTAATGTCCAACAGTTCGTTTTTATTTTGCTGTTCATTTGTCTTCATTTTCAATCTCAACTTCCTGTTGCTTAACTGTGGTCATGTTCTCATTAGGTCATTTAAAACAATTCTTTATCTCTTAATTTGCTGCCCCCAGTTTTTATATAGACCATTAATACTCTACCCTTTATTAGTGGTAAACTATTTTGTCTACTTTTTCCTCTACATAAAAATCAATCAATGCATAATACAACTGTTGAGAATAAAATTTGACCACTGATGAAATTTATTCAGAGTGTGTAGGCTTCAGCTAATTTTATAAAAGTTTTTGTTTCAAATCTCATTCATTCATCATAGAATGATTTGGGGTATTTCCTATGTGCCACCTACTGATAGCTTCTCTAGAGGCAGAAAGATACTAAGGTGAATAAAGTGTATTATTTGTACTCGAATGTCTTTGACCTTAACATAATGTAGGGGAAACAATTAAAATAGAAGTTATTCTCACAGATACTACATAAAAGACAATGTGAGAGGCCCGCCCTGGTGGCTCAGGGTTAAGTCTGTAGCTGTAGCCTAGTCCAAGTAAAGCACAAGGACAAGAGTTCGAGATGGGGGGGTGGGGGATGGGAGATGAAGGATGGGGATGGGGGATCCCGGTGGAGGGTCGGGGTGGTGATGGCAGCAGGGAGCAAACAAAATGAGCAACTAAATAAATAAATGCTTTTTCTTCCTCTCTTTTCCTGCCTGACAACTTGCCTCTATTCTTACCTGCTTCCTTCCTCTTAAAAAAAAAAAAAAAATGCAATATGAGAAATGATAAGAAAGCAACAAACTGCCTGATGAGGCCACAGAAAAAAAGCATTTAGGAGTTTCTCATGCAAACCAAGAAAAACATTCCAGAGACCAGGCAGAGAGGAACACATGTTTTAAATGACTTCACTGTACATTCTAAGAGGACAAGTTGTTGCCTAAGAACTTCAGTCTGAGAGTACTCACACAGGACAACCTAAGGGGAAAAAATGCATTCTTAAGGAATGGCCACTAGTGTCCATGCCATGCTGAGTACCAGTATCTGGCAACAACTGAAATTATGAAAGCAAAAACAATCTCTGCTTTTCCCAGTTCTTACTATTAAGGTAGAGTCTACTCATCTTGACTCACAGAGGCCAGACATCTTTATCAGATCAAAGGTGAATTATTGAATAACTTAACTGTCCATTACTCCTCATCTCTGGACAGTCTTGATTCCCAGAGAAGGCTTAACTGCCTCAGTATCCAGATTAAATGTGGTGGCAATAGTTCAAGCTGATGCTCATTCAGAGAATGCTTATTTGGGAATGAATTCAAGCTTTATTCTACTAGTCAGGGGCTGGTAAAAGCTAGTAGGGTTTTCTCAAAGATCTACATTTGTATATTTAAAATGGAGAAACCTATAAAACTGTCTACTTAGAAACTGCTTAATGATTACATTTTTTTTTTCTTTTTCCCTCCATCAGGTATGAAGATGATAAAAAAGAATGGGTTGGAATGCTGAAGGAAATTCGTTATGCTTCAGGAGCTAGTTGCCTAGCAACACGTTTAAATCTCTTCAAACTGTCTAAATTATAAACAAGGTGAAAAAAATACTATATTGGGAAATGATTTGTTTGAAAAGAGCTTTGATTTATCTTGTTTACTAAAAACCTACACAGAGATTCATATAGAAATTACAAAGTTATTGTCCAACAGATGAGCTGTGCATATCAAAACCTCGGTCATCGAAGTCAATGTAATAAACAGAACATGTAACCACCTTCTAGTAAGAAATTAAATATAATTTGAATAGATTATGACTTTGGCTAACATAATTCAGTCAATTGTAAAAAGAGGTTCCTAAATTTGGGTTGTTCACTAATTCTTCCATTTGCAGTGTGAGGGTACATTTACACTCTTTTATTAGAGAATGAAATATCTATACTTACATTTTTTAAGTAACAGTATGATATATAACATATTTAATATTGATTAAATGTTTAAAATATCAAAAATCTTCCCTCATGCTTCAAGAAATAAGAATTCTTTGTATTAAAGATAGCATCATGAGATTTTCAAAATGCTATTAAGGAGTATAAATATAATAAATGGATCTCATTTGAAAAGGAAATCTCTAGTCAAATTCAGTTGGTCTTTTTCTTTCTCATTTTTGCAACACTGATATACTATTAGTGATTTAAATCAATCTAGATTTTTAAAAACTTAAAACCAGTAAATCACAGTCTCACAGTTATTAACTATAGTATCTGTAATGAGAGGGTGGGAGGAGGAGTCCTTATGAAGTGAATTGATTCTTTAAACTACTGCAGCAAAAGTTGGAGTAGAGAGGGGGTGTATATTATTGGTTTATTTTTATGTCTATTATTTCTATGAAAGAGATACCTACATGCAAATTTCTAATAGAAAGAAAGGTGACTGTATTATTCCCTTTTCTGGGATGTCACACCCACTGTTCTTAGCTTATACGGTATATTGACTCCTCAATTTGTCCAGACCATCACATTCAACTTTCTGCAAGTTGTCAACTAATCATTGCTTGTGGGTTTAATGTACCTTCATAGACATACCTGACTTCTATTCTTACGTTATTTTCTGAGAAACTTGACTTGGGGCTACTTTGGAGTAATCTATGATTACTTGTCAAGCAATTGCATAAAGAGAAGCTGAGTGTTTATACAGCTTTATTTTCCCTAACACATATATGAACATATTAAAAAAGCTCATTTTACTTTTCATATTTGAAGTAGAATTCCAATTACTTTTTATATTGAAAAATACTGCTTTGAACTATACCATGAGCATACAATCAACAAATCCTAAAGATGGGAAACTATAGAATAAATTGTTAGGAACAGAAAGAGATGAAAAGGGATGCTTATTGATTAAGATAAGACTTAAAAGATAGGGAGAGAGGCGAAGTAGGGCATCTTGAGATGTAAACCTGGGTGATAAAAATATAAAATGAAAGCAAAATAGTTTTCTCTAGGGGGGGAAGTGTTGATCTATATAGACATGCGAGGAAGGATAGAAAGAAATGTGGTACATGAGAAGTCATATTATGTATAACGATAAGTAAAAGGTTCATTGGGGTCATTTAATCCAGCTTTCCATTTAATTAAGTATACCACAACTGAGTTTTCCTTTATATCCAAAAGAAACTATTTATAACCATCATCAATCTAATTATTTTATTCTAAAAGTTGCATAGAAAAACATTTCAACCTATTTAGGCTTTTAGTTCTTGTAACAATTTGCCTGAGAAATAAGACAGTCACAAAAATAGATAATACCCTGGTGGCTCAGGCACTAAGCCTGTGACTGGGGCATAGACCATGTAAAGTCCAAGAACTGAGGTTCCCCAAGAGCATGGGCAAAAACAAAACATAAGGTACTTCCTTTTCTTCTTCAAAATGATCTTCCTCCTCTCCTTCCTTCCTCTCTTTAAAAACAAAACGATAATAAACAGATTTTAGCAGATTAGTTAATACAAATGAATATTATGAAGAAATTCATATTGAAGGAAATTGGTTAAGAGGAGACATATTTCATTTGCTTATTCTCATTGTTTTTCATAGAGCGTTGTGAAGTTCACATTTTGTAAAATCAAGTTATATTAAATAATTGTATATTTTAAACAAGTGCTCCAACTAAGCCTAAACCAAGTATCAATGAAGCAAATTAATGCAGGACACACATTTTAAGGTAAAGCTATGCTTAAGATTCAAGACAATCTACCATGTTTTCCAACAACCTGAATAGAACTGGAGGGGTTCGCGATAAGTGAAATAAGCCAGAAAGAAAATGAGAAGTACAGGTGGCTTCACTCATATGTGGAGTATAAAAAAATAAAATTAACCAACTAACAAAACACACAAAAAAATCACAGGACAAGAAGCTGGTTGCAAGAGAGGAGGGAGCGCGTAGAGAACCAGGGAATGAAGGAACAAACATAGTGGCGATGGCCACTAGAATTCTGGTGGTGGGTGTGGTGTGATATGCACAAAGATTGAGGTACAAATTCAATATCCTGTAAGTCATAGAATATAAACAAAAAAATAATTAAAAAAAAACTTTAAAAAAATAAAGAAGCGAGGTACCGTAGCTACCAACTTATTTTGGTGTCAAGATAGTAAATTTTAGAAAGCTAATAACCTGCATCGCCCCGACAACGTGGCCTGGGTGTAGTTTTAATATGGCTTTCAGCCGAGCACAAACACATCACCCTTGGGAGAAGGGCTAAGGATTGTATCACAGAGCAGGCCCTTAGCAGCTATCTTATTGAATAAATTTATTGTAAGACAGACAGAAAATCATCATTCCCTCAGCATGTGTAGGATCAGACAGGTCAGGATTGGTCCACTTCCCCCTCAGCTATCTTTTTTGTTTTTATTTGTAAGAGAACTCATGTTTCCTCCCACTTTTTTTTAACCAGTCAGGCTTTCAGATCCACCACTTCATCAAAACTACTCTTTTCAAGGTTATAGTTTTTGCATTGCTAAATTTAATAGATACTTCCCAGTTGTCATCTTGCCTAACCTATCAGCAGCATCTGATTTAATTGCTTAATTACTCCTTGAAATGCCTTCTCTACCTGGCTTCCAGAAAGTATCAATGCCTAAGTCTTTTCCTTATGCTCATTGGCCATATAAAAGCTACATGTCTTTTATATTAAGAATTGTAGGCACTCCTGGTGGCTCAGGCATTAAGACTGAGGCGATGGCTAGAGGTTCACAGGGTGACCTGGGGTGAAGAGGGTGGGGCAACCAGAATGAACAACTAAATGAATAAAGATGTTTCTTCCTCTCTCTCTCTATCGCTGCACACTTGCATTCATTCCTGCCTGCTTCCTTCCCTTTGAGGATTTAAACAAGTTTCCAACCAGATACTCCATTGTAAAATATGTTTATTTTAATAGGTATTCAATTGACACTGAAATCAATCAATTACATACTGTTATTTTTAATTGTCAGACCATTTAATTAAAATAAGTTGAGATGTAACACACCATGATAGATAATTTTAAATAAAAATTACAATCATGATTTGCTTTCTCCAAATATACGTTCTCTTAGAAAATCCATCCGAGCATCCTTAGTTGACAGAGCCATAGAATTCCAGTCAAAATGAGAGATCTGTAAAATAATTATCATTTGAAAGTTTTAAAGCAAAAACAAAAAACGGTGAAGACTTACAAGCACAACTAAGTAGATCTATAGGAAATTATAGAAGCATAGTCTGAAACATTTTTGAAAGCCATGTGGATCCTTCCTGCTGATGAAGCTCAGAAGACATTTTCTGCCTCATGACTCCTTTTACCTTATTAATGCCAACAATGGACATTTTTCCCTACATACCTGTCCAACATCAATACACCAATCTTCTCTCTTATAATTCTGTCTGTCTCCATAGGGCCTCTCTCATGTAAGTATACAAATTAACAGATCTTCTAGAGACAATAAAAGAAATTCTATTTGTTTACTTTACATAAAGATTTTCTACTTCAGATAAATTTTAACATAACTTTTTAATATTAAAGAGAGGTAACTCCAGAACTTTCACATTAAAAAGGAAACACATGTACAATCAATGTTTCTGGGTTTTTCTGAAGCTGAATTACATGAATACTTCATACCTGAACTAGACGATAACCCAATATTTCCAAATGTCGTTTCTTCATAGTAGATTTTCCTTTTAAGTGAGGAATGTTTCTACAAAAAGCTCTTATATCCAAAAATTCCAAAGCAATTCTATGTGAGATAAAAAATAAATTATTTATATAATTAAAATGAGGAACAGAATAATTACAAACTTTTCAGGAGTAAGGTTGCTTCTTTATAAACTAACAAAATCCAAATTAACAAATAAGTATATCAGGTTATTTTTCTACTTGAATTAGTAACTGATGACAATTAAACCTATTCATTAGTGGGATTACACAAATTTATAGTAAATACTCCAAGCTTTCATCCATTTGTTCCTTCATCCAATATATCATGTATCTACTTTATGAAGGCACTTTGAGGAGTACAAAGATAAAGTGACGTAACTTATATTCTAGTAGAGATCACATGATATATCATAAGTTACTGTAATATAGTATAAGAAATGGCTAGGTGCTATCAGAAGAGAGGTATGAGGGCTCCAAAGAAGATGCTATTTGCTTCCACTGAGGACAACCAGAAGGTTAGCACTAGAGAAATTACTAAGCTCCACAATGAAGGACGGACATTAAGGCAGAACTGCGAAGGAAAAGCAAGGTACAAATGTAGAATGAATAAGACAGATGAGAAGCAAATTGTACTACAACCAATCCTTGATAATTAAAGTCACTAAATTATGCCAAATTTAATGTTTAGATTACAAAATCTAGAACTAAAAAATAAGTTACCTTTCAATTCCTGGTGGCAGCCTTGATCCAACTATTTGAGTATTTGTTTCCCAGTGCTTTTCTGGCAGTTTTCCCATAGTTATACTGTGGCTTCCATAAGGAAGAGGTTTTTTCTTTTTATCCAAGATAAACTCAAAATCTATAAGCAAGTGCAGAAATCAACAGCATGAATAAGGTAAATTCTTACAGGTAAAGGTTTAAGATACATATCTTTATCTATGTAGATATATACACATACACATACATACATACACACAAAGAATGTTGTATCTCCCTAATTATACAATTCATTTGTCCAGATCTTGTCTAATGGCATCTCTCTTTGAAAACAAAGATTTTTATTGATAATCAACCAGCAAGTGTATTACTAATCTTTATTTAGCATAGGGCTATAGTTAGTACTGGCCTAAGCCAAATTACATTAAACTGTTTTATTTTAGGTGCACCCTTGTGGCTCATGGCTAAGGCAGCTAAGATGCAGGCCATGTAAAGCCCAAGGACCCAGCTTCTGGACCCAGGAGAAGAGGTAAGGGGGAACTTTTTCTTTAATCCCCTTAAACATTTGGTCACATATAGAGGAAGTGAAGCCAACTGATTTGTAAACTATTAAAGATTCAAGCATGAATCTTGTCTTTCCTATATGAAGTGTACATGAGGGTCAAGAGTTGATATAGAAAGTTCTTTTTAGACAAATTCCAGCTAATAAATGCAGAAGGATGACAGATGAAGAATATCATTACTTTATAACTGCTAGTAAATAAAGGATTTAGGCAGTGATTTTAATCAGTAGGTAGAATTTAAAAAGACATCAATCAAATGCAACGCTTGAATCCCAATTTCAAGAAATAAACTGAAATGAAACAAATAAAAAATTAAGATATTAAGATATTTTAACACTGACAAACCACGTGAATTTAATATATTGTAGTTGTCAAGGTAATAATGACAGGGCTGTGGTTATGTTTTTAAAAAGTTATTCTAGGAGGGTCCTGGTGGCCTGGCACTGAAAGCATTTCATACACATCCCAAGGAATTGGATTTGCATCCAGTTGCTGGGGGAAACAACCAAGATGAACAACTAAATAAAGTGATTCTTACTCCTCTCAAAAGAAATAAATAAAAAGCTATTCTTCTCTTTCAGATATTCGTATAAAATGATTACCTGTGATTTGCTCGAAAAAAATCAGGTGAACTGGTGAGAGGGTATTTATAGTGATTTCCTTTTTTGTTATCTGCAGTTCCTGATTTTTTAAAGACAAATATGTATTGTGATTTTTTTTAAAAATGAGTGTTCCTTTAAAATACTTTAGAAGCAATGCTTATAAACTGATACACTAAAATGTAAAAATATCTAAGTTGATTTACAAAATAAAAAATAAAAGCAATGTTTCCAGTCCACAGTTCTTAATCATACTAATATATTGTCTTCATTATATATACACATTTACTTTATATAAAACTATTACCAATGAAATCTTGTATTTAATGATTTGTATACATTTTCACATAAACTTCATATCAGTAGGATACACAAATAAGAAGTAGAAATGCAAGGAGTTTAGGATATAATAATTCTAGTTTTAGTACTAATTATGTGTGTGATTGGGACAAGTTATAAATGAGTTTCTTCTTACTTTTCTATATTTCCCAAGTGTTTTATAATGGATATGTATTCTAGTTTGAGACACAAATTAAATTAAAAAGAATAAAAGGCACTAATAGGATACAGAAAGGGAGCCACAGTACCTGTCACAAAGTTGTTGCTCAATAATTTTAGATTACTATGAAAGACCTGTTTGTTTATCCTTTCCCTGACCCTGGGTCTTGAACCTGGGACCATGCACTTTATAGGGCCTGCACCTTAGTCACTGCACCATTCAATCATTTTAGATTATACGAGATGGTATTACAGGTCATTCTCATATTTATAATTTCATTTGTTTCCTTTTATAATCATTACTTTTATGTCTTTTAAACAACTGATAAACAGCTATAAATCTTTTCAAACAACCCTCTGCAGATTCTGTAAGTTCTACTCAGCACCCAATTCTTCCTTCATTTTTTTGTTTTTTTAAGGAAAGGTGCAGACAGAAATGAAGGTGAGTAGAGGCAGGCAGACAGGAACAGAAAGGTGGAAGAAGCACTTTATTTTATTTAGTTGCTCATCTTGGCTGTTCCCCTTGGCCCTGGGACCTGAACCTGATTCCTTGGGATGTATGTGGACTGTGTCAGAGTCAAAGGTAGCTGACCAAACCCCTACTCCAGGACACCCCCTTTTCCTTCATTTAAAAGAAAAGACTACCCTAAATTTTAGCTGGATACGTGGTCACCCAGTATAAAAACTACGTTTTCTAAACTCACTTGCAGCCAAGTGTGACCTGGGGTATGAAAGGACAAGAAAGATTTCCTTTGAGGCGCAATTCCCTGCAGTAGTTGTACCTTTCTTGTGCTTCCCCTCCTGCTCCTACTTGGATTAGAGATATGCTAGCTGCAGCTGGAACAGCCATCTGGGACCATGAAATGGAAGCTACATGTTGAGGGTGATATATTATAATAAAATAAAAAGATCCTGGATCTTTAAAATGTGTGGAGCTGGCATTCCAGCTCTGAACACGCTATGTATATGAGAGATAAATAAATTTTGTTATACTTTTTGTCATTTGTGGATCTTTTGTTACTCACAGTCAAACCTAATACTGATTAATATAAAACCAAACCACTAATAGTATACATTTTGTAGTGGAAGATGAGGGCGTTAATGACAAATTGGCTTCTGCCTCCTGCCAAGTATAGGAATTCCACACGTAAATGCACAACATTTGCTTGAAAATTATGCCTACGCTTATACTGAGCTAAAACCTGTTTCATTTAAATTTTACCTTTTTAAAAAAAAATCCTTGTGATATGACACATCCAATTATTTCATATAACAACCCTTCAGGTATTTTGTTATGCTCTACATTAAACCTCTGATTTTCAAACTAAACATCCGTAGCTTTTTAAAAAATAAATATATTGAGTACGTACAATGCTCCAGGGTAGTGCTAAATGCTTTTCATGCATTGTATCAGTTAATCCTATTAAGCAATGATGATTATCTCCATTCTATATATGACAAAACTAATAGTTTTAAGTTCAGAAGTTCAGGAACTTGCTCAAGGATTGAAATCTATATAGTCTCAGTCCTCTCTAGTTCTAATACATGATTTCTAAATCCTTTGTTTCTTGGTCCTATTTATGTATCTCATAAAATTCAACACTCAAAAAAAAAAAAACCAAAACAGGATCCCACCCAAAAAGGCAGACTAGAGGAGCTCACCTCCTCCACACACATACATACATCTAGATTAAAAACTATAATCTTCTAAAAGAACTGAGGATTGGGGTATCAGCATCTCCATATGGAAAAGTAAGAGAAAATACTAAAAAGGGTAGGAAAAGCCAAGACATGGTCTCATCTGGAATGCTACCCAGGCACCAGTGACAGGAAGTCTCTTCTCAGGAACTGAAGGGTCACATTGGTGTCCCAGCACCTGGGAACCTTGTCCAAGAGGGGAGCACATACACAGAGAACAGAAGGGCTTTCCTTTGGAGAACAATAGGATTCTGGGGACCAGGTCCTGTGACAGAGAGCAGGGGGAGCCAATAGGTGAAGAATGCATAGACCTAAATGAAGGATGTTCATCTGTTGAATCAAAAACTTTAGCAGGAGGAGTAACAAAGAGGAATAGCCTTCCAGTGAACAGAGATGCTGCTGGGTGTCTTCTCAGAGCTACCTTTTGTCTATGTGGCAGTGGCACTAGTGGATGCCATACTGGAGGCAGGGTTGGCACTGGTTGATGCCATATTAGAATATAGTAGGAAGTGAAGTCAAAATTCCCAGCCCTCTGCCATCAGCAGTGCTTGCAATGCAGCCTTGGGACAGTTTGTTCTTGTGGTTATGGTTCTCATGGTTACCAGGGTAGCAATTACCTAGGGAAGCAGCAGGCAGTCAGAGCCTGAAAGCTTAGCAAAAGCAGTTCAATGCTTTTCTGCAAAGCTCAGTGTGTGGAGCTATCTGCTTGGCTACAGTAGCTCTCAGGAAGAATTGCAAGAGAGACTCCTGAGAAACAGCAGCTCCTCCACTACCTGGGGTAACTGCTGAACCTGTCTAGTTATAGCCTAAAGCTCTCAGGCCCTGGTAGTTGCCCAAGGCCTATACTGAAATATTAACACAGACCATTACATCAAAACACAGAAAGCTGCTTAGCCTAACCTATAAAAACACAGAGTATGAAACAAAATGAAGAGATAAGAGAAATTTCCCCCAAATGATGAATCAAAAGAAAACTCCAGAAAAATTCCTAATGCAAGAGAATTAAGTAAACTACCTAAAGATTTCAAAGTAACAATTTTTTTTAATAGAAAGGAGAAAGAAGCACTATATTGTATGCAGTTGTTCATCTTGGTTGTTTCCCCGCCAGGCCCTGGGTCTTGATCTGGCTACCCTGGGATGTATGTGGACCATGCTGCAGCAAACTAACCCTCCAGGGCACTAGACTGTATCTCGAAATTAACAGTCTTAATAATGCTTACTGAAATTAGGAGAACAATGGATGAACAAAATAAGATCTCTAACAAAGACAGAAAATATGAGAAAATTCCAAACAGAAATCATAGAGCTCTAAAGAACACAATAGCTGAACTAAAGAACACAATAAAGGGGTTCAACAATAGACTGAAAGAAGTTTCTGATTAAATCAGCTAGAAGATAGGGCCGTGGAAAGCACCCAAGCAGACAAAGAAAAAAAGAATGAAAATAGTATAAAAGACCTATATAACATATCAAGAGGAACAACATTTACTTCACAGGGGTTCCACAAGAAGACAAAGAAAGGGGAAGAAAGCTTAATTGAAGAAACAATAGCTGAGAACTTCCCTAACCTGGAGAAGGAAACAGATATCCAGATCCAGGAAGCTCAAAGAGTTCCAAACAAAGCAAACCCAAAGAGACACTAAGACACATTAAAATTAAAACGACAAATATTAAAGAGACAATCTTAAAAGCAGATAGAGAAAACATATTCACAAAGCAACCCCTTATAAAAACTATTGCATACTGCTCAGCATAAACTTCACAAGTCAGAAGGGAATGGCATGATATACTCAAAGTGCTGAAAGGAAAGGAGTCCCAACAAAGAATACTCTACCCTACTAGGTTATCATTTTAGAACTGAAGGAGCAATAAAGAACTTTCCAGAAATTTTAAATTTAAAGCAATTTATCATACTGAAACAGTCTTTCAAGAAACACTACAGGGAATTCATAAAAATAAATGAAACCCCACTTAGAAGCATCAAGAAACCTGAAATACAAAATATGTAGTAGCAGGGGGAATCATAATGTAGACTATTGGAATGAGTCGAGATAAACTTGACTCAATTTAAAAGAGGTTATACACAAAACAACAACAAGAGATGGCCTCTCACGCCTGTGAGATGGCTATTATCCAAAAGACTGGAAACAACGTGTAGGTGAGAATGTGGAGAAAAGGAACCCTTATCTGTTGTTGGTGGGACTATAAATTGATGCAGCCATTATGAAAAGCAGTATGGAGATTCCTCAAGAAACTGAAAATAGTAATTTCATACTATTGCATTATCTCTCTTCTGGGTATTTACCTGAAAAACAAAACACAAATTTGAAGATACATATGGACCCCATGATTTACTGAAGCATTATCTATGACAGCCAAGAGCTAGAAGCAACTTAAGTGCTATTGACAGATGAATGGATAAAGAAGATATGGTATGTATACACAATGGAATGCTACTCATCTGTTTTAAAAAAGTTTTTAAAAATGAAATCCTGCCATTTGCAACAAGATAGAATGACCTAGAGTAAATTATTAGGAAAAAGGCAAACCACACTTGATTTCGCTCAGATGTGGTATATAGAGAAACCAAACAAATTATATCAAATTGACTTTTAGTTTATAAGACCAAATCAGTGGTTATCAGAAAACAAGGGGAAAGGAGGTCAAATTATGTAAAAGAGGTCAATTATATAATAAAGGAAGAATTAGACTGGGTGGCAAACTGTATGGATTACATACAAATGCTGCTGACTTACAATGATGTACACTTTAAAGACTGTTATAATGTGATGTTCCTATAATAAAAATTTAATTAAAAATAAAAATATAATACTAAGATGTATTTGAAAGACAGGATCCAGGAGAACTACCAAATTTCTTGTTATTAACAATATTAATATTAATAATATTAATAATATCCTGTAGGTATGTAGATGTTTTCTTTATAAACTTACATTTAGTTTATGTTAATCCTCTTAAAATTTCATCCCTTCATCTATACCTGCAACCTTAATTTAGCAAAGTTTTTAAAAATCTTATATTATCATCCAACATTATCAACTAGCCTACTTTATGTCATCTGTATTTAAATCAGAATGGTTTCTATAACTAGACCACCAAGAAATAAGGTTAATCAGATTCAGGTTGAGCACATGCCTATGGAAATTTTTGTCTGGGTTAATAATCCATTTTAGTGTTTGCAATGAACTTGAAACAATGAAATTGAGTTAAGTCACTTTCCTGATCTTTAGGGCATTGAGAGGATAGGATAGCATCTTTTGAAGATCCAGAAATGTTCAGTGAATTTGAATCTGGGTTTTATATAGGAATGGCAAAAAAAAAAAGTCATTTTTTGAAGAATGCAAAATGCTGATGGTTATCAAAACTGGATTTTGGAAACCTGCAGACTGATTGCACTGTTCTTCCTTATCTTGCATATTTGGAAAATCTCAAGATACTGTGAAAAGAAAGTTAATTTTTTATAAAATTACAACATGATGAAATGACTCTATTTAAACTAGTTTGCTTTTCTGGAAGCAGCTAATAACCTACCAAAAACTTACCTATTGTGTGGTAATAAGGTGTAAGAGCCGAAGGTTTAACATAATTGATTCCTCCTAGTAACTCTGCTAACATTTTATAAATCTGCTGGTGTGCTCCATTCATGCTGCCAGTATCTTTATGAGAATAAAAATAAACAGCTCACTTAAAATAACTTTACTTTTGAATTTAAATTATCTCAATTCTACAAAATGAAAAATAAAAATTAATATTTCCAACAAGAACTTCAATGTCATATCATATGTGATGACATTAAATTCTGTACAAGACAAGTTCTTTGATTTCTACCAACTCTAGTATCTTGGTTATGTTTAACAATGTTCTACCTAATAATTTACTTTAGAAGTAAATTTCACACTCTGACCCAAAGAAAATTCAAACCTTTATCATAATGTTGTTGACAGAAGCGGTCATGAAACCATGGAATCTGATACTCAGGGCATTCCAAGCAGACTGCTCTATTTAATTCCATAAGACGAAACTGGACCCTCTTACTTAGAGACGAACATAAAACTGAAATAAAAAATAAAATATCAATAGATTGGATAGCTTGAACCTCACAAAGAAAATCCATTTTTTCACATTAATTTATCCTTACTACTGGTATTATTTGTATTCTCATATTATAAAATAATTTCACCTTCATATACACGCTTCATATTTTTCAATTATTACATTCAATGGCATGACTAGGACAAACTCTTACGTTGTTTTCACTAATTGTGAAATTAAAACTACATTTTAAAAAATATTACCAAAAATTTTTCATTGATCTAATATTCTGAACTGAGCAATTTATCCTAAAGAGGTCAATGATTCATGTGTAACAATCATTATATATAATAACTAAGAACTGGAAATAACCTACAAGAAAACAAATTTTATTACATTCATATAGTGACAGATTATGTAGACTAAAAAAATTATGACATCAAAAATACTTAATGGCATAGAAAATTTTCCAAAATGTGACAAAAAGCCTAAGAGTAAATACATAAATAATCCAATTTATTTTTTAAAAAGGAAGGCAGGAGAGGAAAAGAGAAAGAGGCATTTAAGGGAGAAAGAGAAGGAAGAAACATCTCTATTTATTTAGTTGTTCATACTGGTTTCTCACCTCGGCCCTGGGTCTTGAACCCAGTCCTTGGGCTATACACAAAAGTATCTCAGCCTCCTGAGTCACAAGGGCACACCCCCAAATTTTGTTTAAAATGTTTTTAGATATATAAACATGTACACAAGAGCAGGAAAGAGAGAAAAAAAAATACTTCAAAACATTATAAGTAGTAATTTTACTTGGTGGTAAGATTATTTAAGTAATCTTTTATTTTTCTACTTTACACTTTCCTGTGTTTCCAAATTCCTACAATAATCAGGAAATGACATTTATAAACACATATATATAACATTAATAATATTTAAATGTTTCAGTATAGGTAGAGCTGAAACAGATATAAAGTACAAGTGATAATTTAACAAATTAAAATGTAGATACATACGTTCAAGTTGAGAATCCAGTCTGGCTAAGAATTTGATGTTAAAAATTGCTTTTAGCAGATCTTCTGGAAAATATTCAAGTGTGGCCAAAGAGAAACCAAGAAACACTAACATGAGAGGATCCAATATACCTAAAACATACATTTTTTTTTTTTTCAAAAAATAATGTACTTTCACCTCAGATATATATAAGCACACACTTTTATTCAGGCAAAACTAGTTTTAAAATCTGATACAAACACAGCCTGGATAAAACTAATCTATGCTTTTATAAGTCAATAATGGTGAAGTGGTTACCCTTTGGGTGGGGGATAAAGTAGGAGAAGGAGAGAGGGAAGGAGGATACTCTGGTAATATTTCTTGATCTAGGTACTTACATTTCTTGATCTGGATTCCTTGGGGAACTAAATTTGTATAAATTCATACTATATACAAAGGATATGTGAATATTTCTATATTATCACACTTCTATAAAGTTTTAAAAATTGATTTGAAAAAAATTCAAAATGAAGTTCAACAGTTTATATACAAAGTGACCTCAACTCTGTGTTGATAATAGTGCTCAGAATGTATTAAGTATCATTCTAAGCACTTTACATTTATTAATTCATTTAAACCTACTTCAGTATACAGTAGGAATCACTATCTTCATTTTATAAATAAATGTAGAGAGGTGTAGGAAAGTGAAATGACTTGCCCAAGTCACAGAGTTAGCAAGTGGAAGAGGAGACTTAACCTAGAGAATCCAGCTCCAGAGCCTGCGCCACTATACTATGCTGCCCTCCTGAGATCTCAGGTATCCAGGTGGTGTTGTAGGTTCATACAAAGTCCAGATCCCACCTACCCTGTCACCCAGCAGCATGGCACATGTCCCAGTGTAGAAGGCCTGCGGTTATTTAGCTGATTTGCCTCACCCAAGAGAAAAGGGGTCATCCTACCTATAGGTCATCCCTATAGGAAGTAATATTCTTACAAACGACAAAGAAGACATTGTCTTTTCTTTTGGATTTTTTGCTTAGTTTATTTAATAAAGCACGATGAAGTCATAAGGTTAACAGTGGTGATCTCCACTGATAAAACTAATCTGTCAAAACTAACATTTATTCAAATAGAGTAAAATTATTACTCCATTAGTATTTAAAATTGTATTTATAAAGATCTCCAAACATAAAGATTTCCAAACGTTTCCTCAGTAGGTCTTTGAAAAATCAAAGGTGAACATGCCCTGGTGGAGTAGCAGGTTAAGCACCTCAAAAGGAACACAATCCACACACCCCTTGGGTTCAAGCCAGGGGTGGCGGGTGGGACACAACCAGTGTGAACAACTAAAATTTAAAAAATAAAAAATAAATGGCTTCTTTCTCCTCTCTTTTTGCCTACCTGCCTACTCACCTTCACTCTGTCTGCATCTTTCCTTTAAAAGTGTATGTCTCAATTTTTCTTCTCTTAAATCCTTTTTTTTTTTTAAGTTTCTAAGTCTCTATTTAGAGAATATGGGAAGAAATGTACTTTCCTTTCTTTGGCTGCTGAAACACAACTGAACAATCAGGAGAATAGATTAATCTCATTTTCAAGTCTCATCTTTCTACATAGAATAGTGTTACTATAAAGTGGTATATATGAACGCCACATGTATGAACATACCTACATCACAGCAGCCCATTTTACTTGGATATTAGCAAACACAGTAGTGTCAGATATGGTTAGACACAATATGGTCTACCAATCCCAGAAAACTGTGGCAAAATCCATGAGTATTTACTGATAAAGTAACGTATTTATTCTTCGTCTCACGCCAGCCTAACTAGAAGTCAAAAGGTCTACAGTAATATTCCCTAAGATAAAGTCTAATACCTTATGCTGGACATGGAAATTCTCAGTATTGTTGGTAGACAACTGTTAATCACGAGATACATGAAAAAGCTCTTAGGAAACTAGTTTTTGGCAGTCTCTCCACCCTCACACCTCCTACCAACTCAGTCTCCTTCACTCTATACTGTTGAAACTGCTATTGTTGCTGGAAGTAACCAAGCATGTTCTCACTTCAGAGCCTTTTGTACTTGCTTTTTCTTTGTCTTCAAATTCTCTTCCTCACCTTTTTATGTTTTTTCCTTTTGTCCCCCTGGCCACGGATCATGAATTTTCCCCACCTAGAGACATAGATTACTTCTTCACTTCATTCAGTCAGATGACATCTAAGAGAGGCAATCCCAGACTCCCTTATCTAAATAGCACTCCGGCTGCACTCTAGTGTAGCAGCAGTTAGGTCTGTCACCACCAAAGGATGCAGGTCACCCCTGGGTTTGAGTCCCTGGTCTGGGGGAGAACAATCCTTATGAACAACTAAAATGGAAATAGAGTGCTTCTTTTCTCTCTTCCTGCCCATCTGCTTACTCAGCTTCATTCTAACCTGTACCTCTCCTTTAAAAAAAATCTTGAAAATAAATAAATAGCACTCCAACCATACCCTATCATACTTCATCCTACACACTTGCCATGCTCTAGTGTTTGAACAGCACCACCTAACCTTATGTATTTATTCTTTCTTTATGCCAGTCTCCCTGCACCAGAAAGAAAACTCAGTGATTGCAGTCTATTTGTATTCTCTCCTGTGTATCCACGGACTAGAAGATGGCTTGACAATGAGTTATTTGGTTAAAAAGGCAGTAACTACTAAGCCAGATATTTCACTTCTAAAACTTACACTTCATACTGACAAGTAAGAGGTGTGAGTCTGAAAAGAGAAGCCCCACAAGTTATACGTCTTGAAGGTCAAATAGTCTCAAATATAATTCAGGACCCAAAATAAAGAATGAAAAGGAAAAATATATATCCTGCATCTCATATACTCATTCTCATATACTATTTTTGATAGGCCAAAAGTAATACAGGTTATTTCTAATATATTTTTCCACTACTAACACACTATTTAAAAACTTTTTAATTGACATTTAATCAGTACCAGAGCACCAACATTTCCAACAGACATGCACTGAGGTCCTTCAGAAATATTAGCTTTCTTTAAAAAATTCAAAAATTTTAAATTGGCATAAACAATCCAATTTTATGTCTCTCCAGAAGCCATACCAACATCAGGTACACAGTACCACACACGACATTATTTTATAGAGGATGTTTAATCTGAATCAAGTCAAGCATCTATACCCAATTTCTAGTTTGCTAGAAAGGAGATGAAGGAGCAAGTTAAAAAAGCAATTGCCATGCTCTGGTGGAGTAGTGGTTAAGTCAGTTGCCTTTGAAGGAGTGCATACACAAACATCCCAAGGATCCAGGTTCTCAGAACAACTAATGTGAACAACTAAATAAAAAATAAAAATAAAATTGCTTCTTTAAAAAAAAATCCAGAATGCAACATAATCCATAATAAAAGACTATCTTCTTGGCAAAAAATTTTTTTTAAATATATATACATATATATGGTACACACATATTTATGTATGCATGCATACATATATATATATATATATATATATATCAGGAAGAAAAAGAGGGAGAAAGTAACAACATCTCAATGTTGGTTGCTTTAAAAACGTTATAAAAGACTTGGTGAAAACTAGCAAAATTACAGTAGGGCTAAGTAGGTTACCTGTTCATCTTAAATGTGATACTGATATCTTGCTTATTTAGGATGATGTCCTTATAATATGGAATATTTAAGTCTGATGTTTCAAATGGTTTGCCATACACACACACACACACACACACACACACACACACAGAAAATGGGGCAAAAGAATCATTCAGAAACTAAAATGTAAAAACAGACACAGATGTTTGTTGCAGTGTTCTTTCCATTTTTTTGTATATTTGAAAACTTGACAATTCAGGAAAGATAAAAAAACAAAACCTTCCCCACCCCAATGCCAAGCAAAACCACACACACACACACACACACACACACACACACACACACACAAGCGCGCGCATAATCTAAACTACAAGAGACTGAAGAAATAGCGACCAAATACAATGAGTGGACCAGAACTGGATCATGGGTCTGAAATCACCATTCTAAAAGTTATTTGGGGAATAATGAAGGAGATTTAAGTATGGACTGTGTCAAGGAAGATTTGATTAGTAGTGATCTTGAGGAGACAGCTGGCAATGGAAGTCTTTCCAAGAAGAAATCTTCCCCCAGAGAGGAACCAGTTAGTGATCAGGAAAAGGCAGAAAACAGGGTTGTCTCCAAAAAGAGGAAATTCTGTTCCAAAGAGGAACAGCAGCAGTTCTGAAGAGGTTGCTTGCAGCAAGAGCAGGTCCAAGAAAAAGTTCAAAAAATATCCCAGGAAGATTAGAATGAACATTTCCCTCATGGGATTTGCCCCAGAGTGACATCTCCTATACAAATTCATAAGAACTGAAAAATAAATAAATAAATAAATAAATAAACAAACAAACAAACAAACAAACATGGACATGTATTGACTATTAGGAACCACTGACTTTCTTAGAGTATTGTGGTGATATAGAAGGTCATTATTCATAGGGGGACTATGTCTGAATAATTAGGAGTGAAAAGTCACAATGCCTACAACTTTCTTTGAAATGGCTCAGATGAAAGTAAGAAAGCAAGAAAAACAGTAAAAGAAATACGATGAAATTTCAAGTTATTGAATCTACAGTTAGTGTATAGGTGTTCCTGTTGCCATTTTTATCTACAAGTTTAACATTTTTCATTTTCTTTAAAGTACAGAACTCAAGGTTCTTATGGTTACCTTTTAAATAAGGGAAAGCTCTTAGTGTAACAATGTGTTACCAAACAAAATACCTACTTAAGTAAGAATGAAGATGTTGAATGCAGGTTCCAAAAAACTCTTCACTTTGAGGTGGGTCATAGTTCAAGATGCTGAACGGAAGAATAACAGCAAGGATCCCAAAAGGATGGATCTGCATTAAATACAACAATGTTACAGTTTAAACTTCAGTAAAACAAAACAAAATTTAACCTATTATTTTAGAAGTCCTTTTTTCAGACATGCCTTTAGATAAGTAACAACAGCTATGGTAAATTGATAAATGTGACACTGTTTACTAGTAACTCCCCACACTGCTATGTCTGTTTAACTTCACCAGTAGTTTTTAAAAACTTTAAGTGTCAATGTAGCAAAAATAAATCAGATAATCTATAAATTAATTCTGTTACGTATAAATTCTTGTTCCAGAATTTATTAGTCAGGAAAATGAATATGAATTAGTATGAAAAATTTCTACGATACCGGTGCATTTCAGTCTCATTATATAATGTAATAAGGAAATATCTAGTTTATCATAATCATAATTTATTTTTCTTTCATTATTTTATTTCATTAATCACTCATTCATCTGATGTTTAATGACTATCAGGCACTACTATGACCAAATAACATAAACTTTAATTTTCATTTGTGAGAAATACTGTCTTCTAACTGAAAACTTTATCCTTATATATGCAATAGATTTTGTAAGTGAACATCTTTTCACATAAGCCAAAAGGCAGCATTTTATAAGTTACAAAAATAAATCCATAAGAAGATATACTGACAACTTAAGACTATACACATCACTGACTACCTTTAATTTTCTCAGTTTTTACATTTATCTTACACTTTTTAATGTCGTTTTTAAACACTAAAAGTAGTATCACAGGATTACAGAAAATACAGGGGAAAATCATTCATATGCCATTATCCTACTACAACTAGTATTGTTTTAAGCATTTCCTTTCAGTCAATGAATTTCAACTACTGTTCTTACAATATTGTAATGAACAAAAGGATGACTATTAACCTCTCCAAAAAATGCAATGCTAGAGGAAGAAGTTAGGGAAAAACAACAAATTGCTGAACCAGAAACTAGAATTTAATTTTTAAACTTAAAATTCTAATCAAGTTCTCTAAGCACTTATGATAAATATTTGTACCTTTAAAAACTGACAACTATCTAAAACTAATGTGTGACATTTCAATTTCACCTTTTCAATATGCTGAACGACCACCGAGGCTATCTTATCAAGTAGCAGTGTACTGAGGTAGTTTGTTCTGGAAATAAAAGATGCAATTCCCCCAACATTTCTATAATTAATTTCATCCATCAAACGCTGTAAAGTAGCAATTGTTTCTTCAAGAAGTGACTCAGCAAGCCAGTCTCCTTTTACAGACTTAAGTTCTTCCCATAACAGATCCAAATTATTGCATTTTTGCAGTCTCTGGTGACCACAGTGATCTAATTTTTGAAGTAGTGTCAGTTGTCTCCCAGTAATACTAGTCAAATTTATGTGATCATACTGAATACATCTTAAAACTGATGTGGCAAAAATGTTCAGGTCACTTAAGTCACACTGCGGTAAAACTGCTTCAATTCGAAACATCTCAGCTTCATCCAGGTGAGGAGAAGGAAGCATGGAAATAGCACTGACCACGATGGAAATCTCCCTGGGTATGGCACTAATTTTCAAATAGCTATAAAGGAAGGGAAGAAAAAGGAAAATAATGAAATTAATATATCAGTAACAAAAAACAAAAATGATTAAGTGTAAAATATGAATATCTAACTATAATAGACATGGTGAGCTTAAAATATAATTAAAGAATGGTTAGATAAAGTCAAGAGGACAGATCTGTAAAAGACTTCTAAGGGGCACCTCAAGATGTTCTAAAGCACAACTCAAATTTTTTTTGCCAAAATAAAACTATTATTCCCTTACCAAAAAAAAAAAAGCCATTCTCAGAACAATGCTTGCAGTGCTACTACTAAAGACAGAATTCCGGTTTTATGACCTGTCAGGAGCCATATGAAATAGGACAGGCCCTGGTATATAATGATTACTCAGTAACATTGTTTCTCTTCTCGCTTGTGCTATATAAATCCAACCTGAAAACAAAACAAAACAAAAAACCAGAAAACACTGAACACACAATTGACCCCATTCTCTATTTCTTTCCTAAACCCCATAATAAGACAGCAATTATTAAAATACAAATTAAAAAACTGGGAACTTTGAAAGAATCTTTGGCTTAGAAGTTACTGAAAATAATAACCAAATCTAAAAACAAAGTTTACTTACTTTTCAAGCATTAATTAGCATATTAAAGTAATCATAATATTCAACGTTAGCAAAGATGCACTAATAAAGACAGTCTCATTCTATTAGTAAACTTTAAAAGTTACAAACAACCTTTCTGGAAATTAACACACAAGAGCTTTAAAAGCAATTTATCATTTGACAAGGTCAATCCCTGACTTAGAAGTTAGCCAAAGGAAATAATCTAAAATGTGGGCAAAGATTTGTAATATTATTCATCATATTTTTAAGGTGACTAAAATTTGAAAAAATATAACTACCCAAAAAGGTAATAGTAAAATTATGGTGCAATCATATGATGGGTAATATTCAGTCATTAATAAGGTCTACAGATGCACCCTGGTAGAGCCATGATTAGGTCAATTGCCTTCAAAGGAGCAAGTCACATACCCCTGGGTCAAGTCCCAGGCCAGGTGGGGAAACAATTAATGTGAACAAGTAAATAAAAATAAAATAGAGTGCACCCTGGTGGAGTAGTGTTTAGGTCAGCTGCCTCTGGCCAAAGTGCAGTCCACACACATCCCAAGGACCCAGATTTCCAACCTCGGATGGGGAGAACAACCAAAATTTAAAATTAAAAATAAAATACTTCTTCCTTCTCTCTCTTCCTGCCTGCCTGTCTACTTGCCTTCATTCCTGGCTGTACCTTTCCTTAAAGATTTATAGGTATTCCCTTCTGGCCTAGTGGATAAGGCCACTGGACATCATCCACAAACATCCCAAAGACCCAGGTTCAAGACCTGATGTTGAGGGAAACAACCAAAATGAATAACAAATAAAATAAATGAATTCTTCTTCCTCATTTCTTTTCTTGCCTACCTGCTTACTCACCTTCATTCCTGCCTGTATCTTTCCTTTAAAAAGAAAATAATAATAATAAAGATTTCCAAATAGTTCTAAATGATTTGGAAAAATGTTCACCAGGTAAGTGAGACAAAAAAGTACCAAATTTTATATATACATGCACATACATATATGTATGTATATATGTATTTATACATACATATGTGTATATAGACATACCTATGTCTATATACATACATATATATACCACATATATATGTATGTATCACAAAGAAAAAGAATTGTTGACAGTGAATGAATGGGTATATGAATGCTGAATGATTTTTTTTTTTTCTACTTTCCAAAATTTTCAAAATGATTATTATATATTATTTGGCGCAATGCCTGAAACAAAGTAAGTATTCAATAAGAACTCAATGAATATTTTATTCTTATAACTACAAAAATTAATACACTGATGAGGGACAGAACAAAGGAAGGGACTAAGGAGAGGAAGGAAAGAAAGCAAAAGCATAAAAAAGGAAATAAAAGAGAGCAAATAGCTCAATTCTTGAAATAAAACTCTTAAGTATGCTGTTACCTGCCCTAAGAGTTTAGTCTTTAACCTAAAAGTTAGCTTTTAACTAACCAATCCCTGAAATCTAATAAATTCTTAGAAAATAGTCTTTATCATTAAAGAGTTAAACTTTTCACAGAATGCTTCCTTAATTAACAATCCTTCAGAGTCAGTCTTGATCTTAGATAAGTGAGCCTAGAGACTACCTGTCCCCTAACAGCATCTGCTAGGACTCCAGGTATACTGAGGGAGGGAAGAGTCCTAGGTCCTTAGTAACTGGAACCGCCCTAGCAACAAGTGCCAAAAAAGCATACAAAGAAAAATTCCTTGCAAAGCACATAAAACTGTCTGTACTTGTCAGTTTAGTGCAGTCTATTGCCCAGGGAATAAATTCTTTCCTCTCTGTCCTCTGGTACTCTCAATAAAACTTGCCAGGTGCTGCTAATAAAGTGTTTTTCTTTCCTTGAGTTTTTCTCTCAGACTGATTCCACACCGTAGGACGTGCTTTTGCGTTGCTCCCTGTCAGCAACAATACCATTTTATATAAAGAAAGGAAAGCCCCAAAAGCTATATCTGTGAAATGAGCCCAAGGGATATGGTTCTAAATATTAACCAATCTTGTGACACTTGTCAAAAAGTATGCCACCAACAGATATGATCTCTCCAAACTCCACTTGATGTTTTTCCTTGTGATACTTGCTCAAATTCCAAAACTGACATATGCATGCAAGTTTATCTATAATACTACCACATACACACCAGCACATCTAAAATTAGAAAATAAAAAAATACCAAGTGTCGGTGAGGACATGAAGCAGCAGGGATGCTCACATTCTGCTTCTTAAGAGTATAAACTAGTACAGCCACTTTAGAAAACTGTTTAGCAGGATCTTTTGAAGATGAATATATTTATAAACTATGAACCAACCATACTCTTTGGTAAATATCCACAGAAATACAGACATGTATTAACTAAAAGATATGTGTGAGGATATTAATAACAGCACTATTCGCAGTAGCCAAAAACTGGAAATACATCAAATATCCATCAACAGCAGAACCGATAAAAAATTAAAAAATTTTGCTATATTTTTACAAAAAAAATCATAGAGTAAAAACATAAATCTCAGAAACATAACATTGAACAAAAGAAGCTAGACACATAACAGGAGAAGCTAATCTGTTCAGTTGGAAGTAAAGAAATAAGAATTTATTTAAGAAAGGATGAACTTCCTTTTAACATACCTATTATGCTAAAGTACCACTTTTTTGTTCCTCAGTTCAAATCCTTCTTAACCAAAAGGACATAGCATTTGATTATAATAAAAATCACTTTCAACTGTATGTCAACCTTTTGATTATGCCTGATCTTTCAGAAATCACAATAAGAAATCAAACCAGTATGGATAAATGAAGAAGAAAAAAGATTAATCTGGTTTTAATTTCATTCAAGTCACTATTCTGATTTTTTAAATAAAACTTTATAATGACAAAACTCCATTTTAACATAATGGAAGTCAATAGAAAACTGGGTAACTTCTTAGTTGAAATAAGAATGCTATATCCGTAAGAAGCAGGAAATTTTAAATTACCAAGGAAAAATTCTATAGAGAAAATATTTTCCACTAATTACTTTACATAGCTCATTTTTTTAATTACATGTTAAAAATTTAGTATGCTTTTAAAACAGCCACATAAGCAGACTGAAGTCCCCCTAAATATGATAGGTGCCAAGTGGAGTTTTGCCTTCTTCAGTAGCATCAGTCTTTTTGTGGTTATTCTCTTCCTGCAGGAATGGCTTGTCTTTTACTATCACTCATGCCCTAAGGAACTCATTACTCTACTGGCCTCATTTCTATTTCAAAATATACCAAGTATGAGCACTGACAGGTCATGGAGGGAGATAAGCATCTTAACATTTTAATAAGTAGCTACCCAATTCTGCCTCCAAAAATTCCAATAATTCTATACACTATTAAACAAAATAGGCTAAATTATAAAAGACTTAACAGACACTTCTGTTTTAATCTTACCTAAGCAGTAATTCTCTGAGTTTCACAAAAAGTTCTTTACTTCGAAAATGTAGAAAAATCAATGTTTGAGTTATTTTCAGTAAATCTCTTGGCTTATAGTTATCCAAATGTTTATGCAGAGTTGAAGCAATTCTAAAAAGAATGATAAAACATATATTATAAACATGTAGTAAGGAGTTCTTTCATGCCAAACATTATGTGTTATGCTGCAGAAATAGCAATAAATACAACAAGATCTTTCATTCTCGAAAAGCAGTCTCAAGATGGAGACAGAAATGTATACAACTATAATAGAATAAGGTAACAGCTATCAACAAAGTGTGAATAAAATGATATTTAATTATCAATGAGGGAAAAGCATGCAATTTTACTTCCTAAATAAAAAAATCTCATAAAATAGCCATCAAATTCCACATCCTATCTCCACTAGAAAGCTTCGCTGAGTTACTAATAATTACAAAACTAATTAATTTTTCTTCTTTAAATCCACTGGCCTTCTAAAGGAGATGCTTAAAAGCAATGGGAAATGCTAAGAGGCAGTAAGTTGAAGGAAATGGGGCAGAAGAAATACTATCTAAAGGACTAGATAATAGATAATAAAAATTAAGCATATAAAAGCTTAACCATGTATACTTCTCTTCTTAAATCTCAAGTTAACAGGTCCACCCTGGTGGAGCAGCAGTTAAGTGAACTGCCTCTGAAGGACACAAGTCACATACCCTGGGTTTGAATCCTGGGGGTTGGGGTTAGGGAAAAAGCAGTGTAAACAACTAAATGGAAATAAAGTGCTTCTTCTCCTCTCTCTCAAAAAAAAATATCTCAAGTTAACAAAAGTCAATAGAAGTATGATTTCAAGGTAGCAACTGCAGTGTGAAACAAAGTTCACACAGATGTTAACTATTCAGAAACTGTCCTCTGGAAAGTGGGGTCTTGCTCTATATTCTTCATTTGCCTAGATTATGATTATCTGCTTGAGAACAACAACAGTAAAATGAAATGAAAAATGCGTAATTTTCAAATCTCTATTTTGAAAAACCAACACATAGAAAATAAATAATGCTATAATTGTTAATTCCTTATTTCTTCAAAACCAAGAGCTAGATTACAGATTAAAAAAAACATAATGTTCCATAAAAACATATCTGTTTAGGAATAACAACTAAGCACAACACCATGAATTCCAAGAAAGACTACTTTTTAATGAGGTGTGCATCTCTGCTTTCCATCTCCTCCAATGCTCCTACCACTGCCAGGGCTTGCTGGCTGGTCAGCTCCTCTGCCATCAGTAACATAGTTGATTTAAGTCTACAGCAAAGAAAAAGATTTTTATGTTGAAAAGCTGATCAGTGCATAGAAATGTTATTTAAATTTTTTTTTAGATAATGAATACAAAAATAATATAAACAAGCTGAATACAATATATAATTCTAACTTTCTCTTCATATAATTGGCACTTATACTTATTATTAAATAAGCAAAAATAATTTTTCAAAGCAAATTGCCTTGGTTTAATCTAATCTTATATTGTCTCTTAAAAGCTATGGATGATTATAATGAACTTTCAGATAAGATGTTACAACTCAATGAAATTATTCAGTAGTAGAGAGCCAAAGACCTAACAACTGACATTCTAACAAGGTCTCAATTTCAAAAAATTTAATAAGATCTGATCAGGGAGTCAATATACATACATATAAATAGAATTCTTACTTACAAATACACTATAAACACTATAAAATGAAAAATTACAAAGATGGCCCATTCTGAAACCATCCCAAAGTAGTACACTTATAAAAGTAGTTAAATGTTTCTCTTCAATTAATTTATAACTCATAACACCCACAACATGTTATCTGAAGATAGCAAAATAAACTAATTTTCTGCCCATACTGGATAGTTCCACATCATTCTTTTCACCAAATGTTTCAAACCAACTTCCCCCATAAGTTTTTCAAACCCCTTAGTCCACATTTTTCAGTTACTTTTCTATCTACCCACAGTGCTTTCTATCTATACCACTAATCTGAGAAGTTATTCATAAACTATATTTCAGTATCATGGTATTTACATATTAATTATATATTTATATCTTTCCAATTGGAATATAAATTCCTTCAATTCAGAGACTCAATTAAATTTAACTTTGTACTTCTTTAGCATTAAGATTTTAACAGTGTTTGGGGAACAATAACAACAGCAAAAAAATAGATTCCATTAAGCGTTTAAAACATCATCTTGAGAGAGTCTCTTTTAAAATGTCCCCTTAGGTTAACCCTGGTGGAGTAGTGGTTGAGTCTCCACTTCCAGCCAGAGTAGTCCACTTACATACCAATCACCTAGGTTCACATCCTGGCGCCAGATGGAACAACCGAGATGAACAAACTAAACAAAATAAACACCTCCTCCTCTTCCTTCCTGTCTGCACCTTTCTTTTAAAAGAAAAAATATACCCTTAAATTTCTGTATATATTTAAAGGACTCAAAGAAAACTCTTAAGTTTTTGCTAACAGTGATGAAGATACCTCTACTTTGCAACTCCTGGAATGCCTGTTTCACCAAATCAACTAAATATACTTATCTGTTTGCTCATACCTAGTAATCATGTATTCATTTGATATTTGTTTATTATTACATCCCAAATATATCTTTTTTTTTAGGTTTTTCCCCCAGCCCTGGGTTTTTGGGCTTTACATGGTCTGCATCTTAGCCATCTTAGTCACCTGAATTACAACGGTGCACCCCCAAATATTTCTATGTCAATATCTGGCAAAACTGGAAATTCTTCAAGGATAGTAGATAAAATTCAAACACACAGGAATGCCAATGTGCATAATAAATGCTTTTGATAATTACTATGAAAACAACGAAGCATAAAACCATTGTTACTCTGACTATTCCATATCCTATACTGGGGATGGGTGAGTCTTATGCCTATGTGTAAAGCCAGTCATATGGCCAAGAGAGAGAATAAGTACACTTAAATGATTTTCATCCTTTGCTGTGTTGGCCATGTCCAGGGGGTTACTGGCCCTCTTTCAAAACACAGCAGTAAACTAAGAGTCTGAGATGTAAAGAATAGAATAATCAGACAAAGACTCAAGGAACTGAGCATGAAAGATTCTTTTCCCTTCTATGATTGAATGGGGTGATTTTTATGCCTGTTAAAACTGCAAGGATATATAAGCTTAAAGACTCCATACATTTTCAGTAAGAAGCAAAGCATTTTCAGCTGTACTTACTGTTTCTTTTCTTCAGGTCCCGCTATGGGTCCCAATGCTACAAACAATTTTATAAAGCTAGCCGAGTGATCAAAAAGAGGAATCATTTCTGTTAGCCTCTTTTTAGCCATTATAATAAACTCAAAACTATGAAACTGTAAAGAGTGGTACAGACTAAGTATTTTACTGATAGATTCCAAATCAAGGTGGTTTGCATTGTTTAAAAACACTTTATTGCATCTTTCTAACAATGGGTAATAACTGTATTTAATATTTCGAAGAAATTGTACTATTCTTCTTGCAATGTTGACCTGAGAAGGATCTATGGTGTCAAAAAGAAGTTCTGTTTTGTTCACTAAATGTTCTTGAAAATGTTGTGATATTAAATAAGATATGGAGACCATCAAAACAGACAATGACCTGAAAAGAAAAAAAGATGAAAAGATTAACATTATTTAAGAATAAACAATTCTAACACTAAATGATTACATGTGGGAAGGAACTGGTTAAAATATTAGGTGTTTTATAACACAAAATTTTTCATTTAAATATAGTATAACTTGAACTCAGATTTCCTAGTAATTAAACCCCTTTAGACAAAAGAGGCATTGAATAATATTTTCCTGAGTGTGTATAATATTTTATTCTTCAGATAATTGTTTTCAAAGAAAATATTTAAGAAAAATTACCAGAAATCACTTCAGAACAACAGCCCAGGAATATAACAGTAGGTGTCTCATTTTATTTATTTATTTTAATTTTTAAAGGAAAGGTGCAAGCAGGAATGAAAGCAAGCAGGCAGGTAAAGAGGAGAAAGAAGCATTTGATTTTTTATTTTATTTGTATCTAGTTATTCACTTGGTTGTTTCCCCCAGAACCCGAACATGAACTTGGGTCCTTGGGATGAATCTGGAATGTGCTCGTTCAGAGATGGCTGACCTAATCACTACTCCACCAAGGCAAGCTTTTTATTATCATTTATAAAGGAAAGGTGCAGGATGGAATGAAGATGAGTAGACAGAAAGAGTGAAGAGGACGAAACATTTATTTATTTAGTTGTTCGTCTTGGTGGTTCTTGTCCCCGGGTCACAAACCCGGATCACTGGGATATATGTGGACTATGGCAGCTGGAGGTGGCAGACTGATAAACTAGGCCACGAGGACATGCCCATCTCTACTTTCAGAAGCCAGTTTCATGTGTGTAAAAACATCCATAACATAAAATTTACCCTTAAAACATTTTTTTAAGAGAAAGGAAGGTAGGTAGACAGGAAGGAAGAGAGGAAGAAGCAGCATTTTACTTTAGTTGTTTATTTTAGTTGTCACCCCTCCAGCCCCACCCCTGACTCATCAACCTTCATCCTTGGGCTGTATATGGACTGTACCCCACGCACAGGCTTAATATTTAGGCCACGGGCTTAAAACCTGAGCCACCATACCCTTGAACACTTTTAAGGGTGCAATTCAGTGGTATTAAGTACATTCAAATTGTGTGTGACCATCACCATCATCTACCTGCAGAACTTTTTTATCTTCACAAACTAAAACTCCTTACCTATTAAACAATAACTCCTATTCTCCCTTCTCCAAACCACTGGCAACTACCTTTCTACTTTGTTTCCATGAATTTGACTACTCTTGGTACCTCATATAAGTAAAATCATACAATGGTTATTCTTTTGTGTCTAGTTTATTTAATTATCACGGTTGTCTTTAACATTCATCCATATTGTAGCATTTATTTATTTTTAAGGCTGAATAATATTCCATTGTATGTACATACAAAAGTGATTGTTCACTTATCTGTCAATTAGCATTTTGGTTGTTTCTGTAGTTCAGCTACTGTGACTAATGCTATGAGCACTGGTATATGTTTAGACTGAATTGTGCCCACTCCACCTAAATTCATACGTTAAAACCCTAATGCTCAATATGACTATATTTGGAGATAGTATTTTTAAGGAAGTAATTATAGTTTAATGAGATTATAAAGGTGGCAGGCAACCTTGCTGGCTTACAAGTAAGGTAAAATTTTCAACCCTTCACAGGTCACAGTACTATGTTATAGTTTACGAACTTTATCTCTAATTCCCACCGTAACATTGCAAAGTAAATATTACTACTACTGTTTCACAGATGCCGATAGTAAACTTCCAAGAAATTAAAGTCAGATAACTTGGAAGTGGTAAATCTAAGTACATATGCACCAAAGTCCCTAAATAAACTTACTTACCTTAAGTCCTGTATGGTTTCCAATTTCCTGTTTACAATATCAGCTACTTTTCCCATTAATGGACTAAAATATAAATGTTGATCTGTTAGGCAAGTGGAAAATTTTGACAGCACATTGATATCAAACCTATTAAAGGAAATACACAAAGAGAATCATTATTTAATTTAAAACATATAATAGCTATAAAATCAAAAGTACTAAAATAAAATTTTCTAAATGTTGATTATTTATTATTACAAAAGTACCCTACACTAACAGTTTAAAAATTAGATACTATTAGAAGATTTTAAAGGGGTGTGCCTTTGTGGCCTAGTAGTCTAGTGCACTTGGGAGCAGTCCCACATACATCCCGAGGTCTCAGGTTCAAGACCTAGGGTCAGGGAAACAACCAATGTGGACAACTAAATAAAAAATAAGTGCTTCTTCCTCCTTTCTCTTCCTGTCTACTCACCTTCATTCCTACCTGCACCTCTCCTTAAAGAAAAAAAAAGGAAGTTTTAAAAAGGTGAAAATTCAAAATTATTTGAGTCATATGTTTATTCACTTTTGGAAATGACAGAACAATTTCAGCTCAAGACTATATATAACAAATAAATAACCACTATTACAACCATGCTATGAAAAACCTCAGAATTTTTCTACAGGGAAAATGAACCTATTCTTTCAACAAGTAAATGGCAAGATAAAAGAGGGAAATAGAATTGTTACAGATTTGTAAAGATATTGAATTCACTAGAAGACAAACATAAGGATGTTCACAGCAGCACAATATGTAAGAGCAAAAATGCAAACAATCTAAATGTCCAGCAAAAGTATAATGGATAAATTGTGCCTATTCATAGACTATTATACAGCAATGAAAAGGAACTACTGAATCATGCAACATCATTGATGAATCTTTAAGAAATTGGGTGAACTAAACTATATATGAGTACATATCGGATTCCATTTCTATGAAAACAAAACTAATTTATGGTGTCAGAAGTCAAATTTCTGCGTAGTAGGACCTGACTGGAAGAAAGCATGAATGGAATTTCTGAAGAATTATTGTTTCTTGATTTGAGTGCTATTTTTCCTTGATTGCCCTATAAAGTTCTTTTTATAAGCAGTTTGTTTAAATGAGTAACCAAACAGGGTTTACAAATTACACTGGTTTGCTATGGCTCAAGTTTCTCTTTCTGTAAGTAATGTGTAATTGAAGAATACATAAAATCACACCAATTATACATGTTCATCTTAAAGAATTTTTTTTTTAATCTTTTTTTTTTTTTTAAAGGAAAGGTATAGGCAGGAATGAAGGTGAGTAGGCGGGCAGGAAGACTGACAAGAAGCCATCTTTATTTTTATTTTATTTAGTTGTTCACACTGGTTGTTTCCCTTCTGTTTTACTGCCTTCCTGCCTACTCTCCTTCAGTCCTGCCTGCATCTTTCCTTTGAAATAAGTAATAAATAAGTAAATAAATAAATAAAATCTTCCATAAGGAATTTTTAAAATGTGAATTACAAATACATGCTAATTATTCTTCCTATGATGGGTTAGTGCTAACCCATAATAATCCTATTTGAATGATTACATTATATTTACATAGAATTCATTAAGAATAATATTCATTTATGAATTCAAAATATTTTAGAAAAGCATTAATAGCTACTGTGGTAATGAAGTTAACAACACAAATCACAGAGACTATGAAAGAATCAGAAATTAATGCTGAGTCTTTGATACTTAGAAATTTTATATATGTAACAAACTAATTAAAAAAAAATTTTATACTTAGGTACTTATAAAAAAATAAGTACTGTACAAATAAAAGACACCATATAGAACAAAGTATCTTCTCAGCTATTTTGAAATGAAGAAAAACAAATGTCTGATTCACTGGGAAGTAGACTTGGATACTTGTAATTTAATTGTTTAACTAGTAGACAGTAAAATTTTAAAAATATCTGTTTTACAAATGATTTTTTCAAGCTGCACAATACACATAACACCGAATGTTACTTTGAAGAAAAATTATCAACAATGACCAAATTTAACCCCAAAGTCCAGTAGTTTGGATTGCTCGTGAGAAAGTAAGATTGTTCTCCTTACCTTCAAAAGAGATAGTTACGGGTAAAGAGAATGAAAAAATAGAGAAAATGACAAGATAAGTCTTAAATAATGAGATTTACTAACATCACAGTTTAGTAAATAAATCTATAATTTCTCAGACTGGAGAACTGTTTGGTCCTGTTTAATCCAGCCAAAACAACAAAGGTCTACAATGCTTGCCCATATAAGACTAATTGTAAGAATTTATCATGGTTTATCTTTTAAGAAGCAGTATGCTTAAAAAGTATAGTATGGGATTGCCAACTCATCTATGTCACAAAGTTTGTCATTTCTTCTTTATCTTAGTTTTTTCCATTTTGACCTAAGTTTCTAGTTGTTTTAGAGGGAGAGTTGTTCTGTGATTTTTAAAACCCTCCTTTCATTCCACTTTGATATACTCTTTCCTCACTAACATTACTTTACTCCACTAATAATGGACCTGGCCACGTAGAGTTGTAATGTTAAAAAATTCAGTCTTCAAAAATAGTTTAGAGAACTGGTTACAAGATGGTCAACAGTTAAGATCTCAAGCTTGCCTCCCCACAGGCATAACCAAAATACATCCATTTTAGCATCTATGACTTTTGTATAGTATTTTATTGCAGTAACTTTGTTTCACAAATTAAAACTCATATGTGTAGCTTCCCCATATTGCAGTTTCCCCACTCCTTAGATGTATATCAATACATTCTGCCCTCCACCAAATAACCAGGTGTACTTTGTCCAATGGATATTGACACCACTTGCTAACCCCCCAGCCCCCATCCTTTTCTCTGTTGGTAACCTCAGTTCTATTCCAAGTGTCCAAGGGCTGGTTTCGTTTCATCTGTATTTTTGTTTTGTCTATTCACATTCCACCTATGAATGAGATCATCTGGACATATTTCACGTGACATAATCCCTTCTAGGTCCATCCATGTTGATTCAAATGACAGGATTTAATCTCTTCAAAGGGCTATACAGTATTCCATCGTATATACATATATATATATATATATATATATCATATCTTCTTTATCCATTCATCTGATGTTAGGCACTTCAGTAGTTTCCTGTTCTTAGAATTGCGAATAGGGCTACAATAAACATGGGGGTGCATACATCTCTGCAAATTAGTGTTTTTTATCTTTAAGTTAAATACCAAGTGGGATGGCAAGATCACATGGGATTTCCATATTTAACTTTGTAAGGAATCTCCATAATGTTTTCCGTAGGGGTTGTATCAACTTGCACTCCCACCAACAGGGTAAACATGTTCCCTTTTCTCCACATCCTCGCCAATATTTGTTCTTTCCTGACTTTTGGATAACAGGCAGTGTCTCAGGTGTAAGGTGATATCTCATTGCTGCTTTGATTTGCATTTCCCTGATAGCCAGCGAGTAAGAACATCTTTTCATTTGCCTGTTAGCCATCTGTATGTACTCTTTGGAAAAATGCCTCTCCAATTCCTCTTTGTATTTTTTGATTGGATGACCTGTTTTTCTGTTATTGAGTTTTATGAGTTGTGTTTTAAAAATTAAGCCCTCTTCAGAAATATGGAACACAAATATCTTAGTCAAGTAAGCAGAGAATGTTTTTGTTATGGTAATGTTTTCTTTCATTGGGAAGAAACTCTTTAGTTTATTATAGTCACAGTTTTCTTTTTGTTTCCCTTGATGCTGGAGTTGAGTCCCCAAAGACCTCTCTAAGGCTGATGTCATGGAATGTCTTTCCTCTGTTGTCTTCCAAGAACTTTATGGCTTCCAGTCTTATGTCCAAGTCTTTAGTCCATTTTGAGTTAATTTTTGTGAATGATGTTAGAGAGTGGACGAACTTCATTCTTTTGCATGTGGCTGTCATTATCCCAACACCATTTATTGAAGAGACTTTCCTTTCTCCATTGTAGGCTTTTGGTTCCTTTGTCATAGATTAACTATGTTTGTGAGTCAATTTCTGGTGATTAAGTTATATTCCACTGACCTGTGCCTGTTATTATTCCAGTACATACCATTTTGATCTCTACTGCTATGTAGTTTAGCCAATGTCTGAGAGTGTAATTCCTCCAGATTCTTTCTTTTTTTTCTCATAATTGCTTTGGCTATTTGGAGTCTTTTGTTGTTTCAAACAATTTTTAAGATTTTATGTTCTATTTCCTAAAATAAGTCAGTGGGATTTTAATGAGGATTTAATTAAATCTATACATTGCTTTAGGTCAGATGACCATTTTAACAATATCCATTCTTCCTAGTCATGAGCAGAAGATGTCTTTCCATCTCTTTGTATCCTCCTCTATCTCTTTTAAGAAGAATGTGCAGTTTTCTTGGTACAAGTCTTCACCTCCTTTGTTAAGCATATTAAAAAATTTTTGATATTTTTACTAATCAGGTGTGGTTTTCCTGATTTCATTCTAACATGTTATTTGCATACAAAATGCAATGGATTGTTGCGCATTGATTTTGTAGCCTGTCAATTTACTGTATTCGTTGATTAGTGGTTTTTTGACAAAGTTTTTAGGGTTTTCTATATATATATATATATAAAATCATGTCATCTACAAATTATAATTTTACTTTCTCTTTTCCAATTTGGATTCCTTTTATTTCTTTTTCTTGCCTCATTGCTCTGGCCAAGATTTCCACTATAATAATAAATAGTACAGTGGACAGACTTTCCTTGTTCCTGACCTTAGAGACATGCTTTCAATTTTTTGCCAATGACTGTAGATTTATCATATATGGATGGCCTTTATTATACTGAGGTATGTATTTTTCTATGCCCATTTTATGCAGGGTTTTGTTTTGTTTTTTACCATAAATGGGTGTTGGATCTTGTCAAAAGCCTTTTCTATTGACATGTCTATTGATGTGATCATGTAGTTTTTCTCCTTGCTCTTGTTGATATGGTGTATTATATTAATAGATTTGCATAAGGTGAACCATCCTTGCATACCTGGGATAAGTCTGACTTGCCATGATAGATGATCCTTTTGCTATACTGTTAGATTCAGTTTACTAATATTTTGCTGAGAATTTTTGCATCTATGCTTATTAGATGTTGGTCTGTAATTTTCTTTCTTGCTAACATCTCTATCAGTTTTTGGTATCAGTGTAATGTTAGTTTCATAGAAAGTATCTAAAAGTGTTCCCTGTTCAATATTTTGGAAGAGTTTGCAAATAGGTATTAATTCTTCTCTGAAGGTTTGGTAAAACTCATTAGAAAATCTGTCTGGTCCTGGGCTTATAATTTTAGGGAGACTTCTGATTACCTCTTCAATTTCCTCACTTGTGATTGTTCTGTTCAGGTGTTCCAGTTCTCCAAGGTTTCGTCTTGGTAGAATGTATTTTTCTAAAGATATGTCCATGTCCTTGAGGTTGTCCACTTTATTGGCATAGAGCTGTTGATGATAGTCTCTTATGTTTTATATTTCTGTGGTATCTATTATAACAGTTCTGCTTTTATTTCTGATTCTACTTATGAGAGTTTTCTCTCTTTTTTCTTTGTGAGTCTAGCCAATGGTTTGTCCATTTTATCTTTTCAGAGAACCAACTTTTGGTTTCATTTAACTTCTGGATTGTCTTTTTGTTTTCTATTTTATTTCTGCTCAAATTTTTATTATTTCCTTTCTTAAACTGATTTCTTATTTTTTCTTACCTGCTTTAAGTATAGGGTTAGATTATTTATTTGGGATTTTTCTTGTGTCTTCAGGTGGGCCTAGACTGCAACAAACTTATCTCTTATTACTGCTTTTGTTGTATCCCACGGATTCTTGCAGTTTGTGTCTTTATTCTCATTTGTCTCCAAGTATTTTTGTTATTTTTTTTAATTTTCTCATTTACCCAAGAGTCATTCAGAGGCATACTGTTTAGTCTCCAATTAATTTGAGGTCTTCCAGCTTTCTCTCTCTGCATAATTTCCAGTGTTAAGTCATTGTGGTCAGATACTCAGCATTATTTCAAACCTTGTAAATTTGTTGAGACATGTTTTATGTTCCAATACATCCTTGCCTACTTGAGAAGAAAGTGAAATCTGTAACCACTGCGTGAAATATTTGGTATATGTCTGTTAGACCTAACTGTTTCAAATGATCATTTAAAGCTGCTGTTTCCCTGTTAATTTTCTGCCTGGTTGATCTATCCATTGTTGTAAGTGGGATGTTGAATTCTCCCACTATTATTGTGGTGCTGTTAATGTCTCTGATCAGTTCTAATTATACTTGCTTAATAGATTTTGATTCTCTTTCATTTGGTGCATATGTTAATAAGAATTAGGTCTTCTTTCTGGATCCCTTAATCATTATGTAATGTCCATCTCTGTCTTTTGTTATGCTCTTTAGTTCAAAGTCTGTTTTATCTGATAGAAGTATGGCTGGTTCCTGCTCCTTTCTGGTTGCCGATTGACTGTAGGATTGTCTTCCAACCACTGACTTTGAGTCTTTATCTTTTGAAACAAGGTAGGTTTCATGAATGCAGAAGGTTGAGTTATGCTTTTTAATCCATTCAGCCATTCTGTCCTTTTGACTGGTGAGTTCAATCCATTAATGTTTAGGTGATTATTGATATGTAGCTGTTAACTATCATTTTGTAATTTGTCTTCTCTGTGTTATTCCAGACAGTGCCTTTGTTCTTCTGTTTCTCTTCTTGGGTAGGTTGGGTGTAGTTATGTTTTGACTAGTTTCCCTTTTTCTTTTCTTCTTTGCTTTTTCCCTGTATATGTACTTTAAGGCTACTCTGAAGTTAACATTAAAAATTCTATGTTTATTTCCTATTTTAATTTGAAAGCAGATTAATCTTACTCATTCTACCCATCCAGATTTTTATTCTCTTTTCCTCCCCACTTTTTATATTTGCTGACTTACTACACCTACCGTTGTAGCGGTGATTGCTGCCACTGTCTCTGCAGCCCCTGGGCCTGCACTTCCACAGTGTGTGTGTGTCTGAAAACTAGGTGATTTCTAACTAGAAATGTGACCTGACGCATTCCTACCAGTTGGACATCTTGACTCCTGTCTCCAAATACGACTTTTGAAAAGGAATGGGACCAATATCTCCACAATCAGAAAGAACACACACATTCATAAACAGTACAAACCAGTATGTCTCAGTATCACACTGCCTTGGTCAGAGATCCCAGGGCCACAAGGAGAGACTAGTGATGTAGACATTCTCTTAGAATTGAAGGGCTTAGTGCTGTGGTATGGATAAGCTCCTATACCTGGACACTGAATTTCAATTGATGAACCAATGACCTCAACGTGGGGTGGATAAAGGGACAGCCTCCTTGTGAACTGAGACACTGCTTTCAGGTGGTATGAGCACTAGAGGCTGGTACTACAGAAAGACCCCAGAAAGACACCCACCCCCTCCATTATTAGCACATTTGTACCAAACGGTTGGAACTCAAAGCTGCCTATCTATAGGCTATCAAGACACAGCCAGACCAGCAAAGCCCATCCATGTGGACACCTGAATGGTTCCTGGCAAGGAAAAGTTCATTCTCCAACTTCCAAACAAAAGGCATAGTGTGGCCAAATGGATTAAACAACATAATCCAACTTTCTGCTACATACAGGAAACTCATCTACATTTGAAAGATAAACACAGGCTCAAAGTCAATGACTGGAAGAAAATCCTATGGTCAAATTTTTAGTAACCTAAAAAAGCAGGGACAGGGAAGGGTGTGCCCTGGTAGCCTAGCAATCTGGTACACCCTGGGAACAATCCCCCACACTTCCTGAGGTCTGTGATTCAAGATCTGGAGCATGGGAGATTGGGCAGGCGGGGAAACCAATGTGAACAACTAAATAAAAATAAAGTGCTTCTTCTTCCTCTCTCTTCCTGTTGCTTGCCTATTAGCCTTCATTCTTTAAAAAAAAAATAAAGCTGGATAGCCATACTTTTATCAGATAAAATAGATTTAAAAAACAAAAGACAGTGATGGACATTACATAATGATTAAGAGTTTAATTTAGCAATAAGATATAACTCTCAATAATATATATGCACCAAATGAAGGAACATCAAAATACATAAAACAATTATTGACATAACTAAAGAGAAACACAACAGCAACACAATAAGAAAACTTCATTATCCCACTTATAACACTGGATAGATCAACCAGGCAGAAAATTAACAAGGAAACAATAGCCTTAAATGACAAATTAGAACAGAAGGGTTTAATAGACACTATCTGCACATTTCATCCAACAGCTGCAGAACTCACATTTTTCTCAAGTTCTCATGGGACTTTCTCAATGATAAACCATATGCTGGGAAAAAACAAGTTTCAAAATATTTACTAGGATTGAAATCATACCAGGCATCTTTTCTGATCATAATGGCATGAAATTGGAAATCAACCATACACACACAAAAGCTGGAAAATTCCAAAATATGTGGATCCTAAATAATACACCTTTGAAAGTTGACTGGGTAATAGAGGAACACAAACAAGAAATTTAAAAGTTCTTGGAGACCAACAAGAACATAAGCTATCAGAATGGGATGCAGTAATAGCAGTACTAAGGAAGTTTATAGCAATTCAGGTCTACTTCAAGAAACAAGAAAAAATGCAAATAAACAATGCAACCCTACAGCTAAAGGAACTAGAAAAAGAACAATTGAAGCCAAAAGTCAGTAGAAAGAAAGAAAAAATACAAATTCAAGCAGAAGTAAACAAAATAGAAATCAAATATCATTCAAAGATGAATGAAACCAAAAGCTGGTTCTCTGAAAAAATCATTTAAGGTGCACCCAGGTGTCTCAAACATTAAGCCTGCAGCAGGGAGACAGACTATGTAAAACCCCAAGGACCTGGGTTTGCAACCTAGGGCCAGGGTGATATGGGAGAGATGGGGGAGAGCAACCAAAAATAAATAAGTAAAAGTGCTTCCTCTTCCTATTTTCCTCCTTTCCTTAAAAAAAAAATCCTTCTTCCTCTTATAAAAAAAAGTTTAAGGTTTTCCAAAATGAGCTATTACTATCTCAGCTCTTTTATAAATGGAGTTCTGTATATATTCTTATATAAGCAATATAGTATCGATTTCTCTATATTCATAAGAGCAAATAAATAAATTTCATGTTTTCTAGATGATTATCGATTATGGCAACAGGCTGAAACTATAACTGTATATATTATGTAGGAAATAAATCTGAATTGATATTATTCAATTCACAGCAGTAAACTTGAAAGCTTTTAAGTCACCTATTAGATCTGTGCATTGCCTCTCCATAAAGATGAAGTGAAAGACAATACTTACAGGTGCTGTTAAATAGTGTTAGGTAGCTTTCCTTTCTTCTAAACTAGCATCTTCTTATTGCTCCTTTTATGGCTCCTGAACGTCTAGGTTTTTATTGATAGCCTAACACTCAAATAATCTTTTCTTTCTGATGCAGAACTCTTCTAAAAAAGAAGATTCAAAAAGCCTAGTCCATAAACAGCTATGACTCAATTTACATTTTGTTTAATTATATATGTAGAAAAGTACACAATGTTCCCTGTTCTTATTTTAAAGATGAAACATTTGAAATACTGCTCTTTCTCTCTTAAGTTACACTCCCTGTTCTTTTTCTTGAAGATTTCACTATGCTAAAATAAAAAATATATGCTTTATCCAATTAAAAAAACCCACACTAAAATGAGTTTAAACACTTTTTTCAATGAAATTTGACAAGCAGACAACAGCATCTCCTTTCCCTGTAAGATTTCACTGTCTTAACCCTTAAAAGGATAACTCTTACCCTAATGAGGAACCCAGAGTACTTGCCTTTCCAGTCTTTTCCATGCTTCTGTAACTAATGCTCCAACTAGTGGATCATGGACCTCAACAGCAAACCTCAAAAAAACAAGAGAAAACAATTTTCCATACATCTTTAATCATCGAAACACATGCCTTATATAAGGACTATAATATAAAAGTGAACCTCAAGTTACTGCACTTTTTACACAGTCAGTCCTTTATTTCTGGCCCATTCTCACATCAGTATTCTGGTTTCTTAATACAATCTGAAAAACTTCTATACTTTATGTAATGCCTCTCATTCTTCATCTGTTGATTTTAATGCCCTCTACTCACTGAACAATGAGAATGTTCAATGACACAATTTATGTTAAAAGTATACTCTGGTAACTCAGTCATTAAATCAGCATCTGGGGTATAGATAACATAAAACCCAGGGACCTCAGTTTATCACCTGGTATAACCTGGGAAAAAATAAGAAATGAACAAATAAATAAATGATTCTTTCTTTCTCTTCTTTACTTCCTGTCTGCCAGTCTTACCTTTGCTCCTATCTTCCCTTCTTTATGATAAAGAAATAATACACATGATGTTAATTCTTTTTTTACCCTGACTAGAAAAAAATATTTTTATAGAGGAAGTTTGCAAAGAAAAACCTTAACAGGGTAAAAAAAAAATTTATAATTCTGATACTCGTAAGTGGCCAACATCATTAATTTAGAGAATTTTTTTTAATCATTATATCTACTTTACAGAAAGGAAGCAGGTAGGTATGCAAACAAGCAGGGATGCAAATGGTCGAGAGGGGAGGAAGAAGCATTCATCCATTTAGTTACTCATGTTGATTGTTCACCCAGGTACTAGACTGCAAACCCGGGTCCTTGGACTTTTACAATGACTATGACATCTGGAGCCACAGACTTAACTACTAAGCCACTAAGACACACTGGGGGCATTTCTTTCCAGTCCTTTTTCTACAGAGATGTGAAATACACATATTTCTTTTATACTCTAATAGTCTTCAATATCTTAGTCATCTTAAGTAAATTTTTAACTAAAAGTTAAAGACTTTAAGGTTAAGCCACGAAGCAAAACTCAGCTACATACTGTTTTTAAAAATTGAAAATAAAGCTAAATTCTACTCTTGAAATCCTTTCCTTATTAAACTATGACTTATGTAGAAACTCAATTTTTACACAAATCATCACCAAGCTGCATTTTTCCAACTGTGCCTGACAGACATCACCCTTATGGGATGTTCAGTATAATAATTTTTGGTTAAATAAGTTTGGAAAATGGCCCCACTTAGCGATTCACACAGTACATTAGAATACGAAAGATTCCAAAGATTCCTGAAAATCAATTTTAACGTTGTCTGAGTGAGCATTTTACTAATATATCCATTGCCCATCACTATTATATATTCCCTTCACATGACTCAGAGAAAAAACACCTAAAATTGAGATACATCACCAAAAAGGGGGAGTCGCTCCTTTTTAGTCTAATACCAATCCCCAAAATAAGTAGTCTTAAGACCACTTCTTGTATATGCTGACTCCCTAATAAATACAATTGTAGCTTCTTTGTGCAATGCTGAAATTTATAGCTTCTAAAATAGTCCTCACAAATCATCACGTGGTAACTGCTGTTTTTCCAGCAATCAGACTAATAAAACAGATCAATTGTAATTCTGCCGGGCTTTCTCCTTTATATACCTAATGAATCCTTAATTTAGGGAATCCATTTCTTCTGAAGGTTGAATTCCCCTTGCAAAAAAAATGTAGAATTTCTCTCCTTTCTTTTTCCCTAGATTTACGGCGTATGGTTGACAAAAAAATGTATGTATTTTCAGACACACGGATCAATAAAAGAGAATTGAGAGTCCTGCCATAAAACCATACATAAACGGTCAGCTAATTTATAACAAAGATACTATGAATGTGGAAAGGAAAAAGAGAAGTCTTTTCAACAAATAGTACTGGGAAAACTGTACAACCATATGTAAAAGAACTAAGCCGGAGTTCTCTCTAATATCATACATAAAAATCAACTCAAAATGGATTAAAGACCTTGACATAAGACCAGGAAATACAAAATATACAGACAAAAATATAGGTTATACATTTCATGACACTGTCCTTAAAGATGTTTCGGGGGACTCAATTACAATGGCAAGAGAAATAAAACAAAAATAAATGAGTAGGATTATATTAAGCTAAAAAAACCTTTAGTATAGTGAAAAACTATCAATAGAATGAATGGGAGAAAATAATTGTATAGTATATGTCTGACAAGCAGCTAATATGCAAGCTTTATAAAAAACTCATACAAGTCAATAACAAAATAAGCCAATCAAAAAATGGGCAAAGGATCTCACTAAACACCTCTCCAGTGAGGATACATCAACAGCCAAAAGGAACATGAGAAAGAATTCATCATCACTTATTATTAGAAAAATGCAAATCAAAATCACAATGTGCTTTACCAATGAGAATGGCCTATAGCAAAATGAGAAGGAAAAAAGTACTGGCCAGCACATGGAGAGAAAGAAACCCTCATACACTTTGGTGGGAGTGTAGGCTGGTACAGCCGTTTTTGAAAAACAGATGGAGATTTCTTAAAATATTAAAACACTGTATGATCCAGTTATCCCACTTCTAGGTATCTAGTCAAAACATATGAAAGCATTAAATCAAAGAGATACATGCACCCATTTCTTGCAACATTATTTCCAATAGGCAATATAAAGAAATAAACCTACTGATAGGTGAATGGTTAAAGATCTGTCATATCTCTCTATATATACATATACATATACATACACACACAAACACACATATATATAATGAAATACTACTCAGCCATTAAGAAGATAACATCGTGCCATTCATGATAAAACAGAACTTGAGGTTATATTGCTGAGTGAGCTAAGTTAAAAGGAAAAAGATAAACATTGGATTAGCTCACCTACATTTGAAATATGGAGAAATAATGCAAATAAATTGATGAAGTAAAATTAAAATTAAAATTTTATACCATAACAACAAATCTAAGGTTGCCAGAGGGGAAGGAAGTGGGAAAGGTAGTCATCAGATGGAGGAGGTTTATCTCTCATTTTATTTATTTATTTTTTCCCTCTTCCTTTCTTCTTTTATTTTTTCAATTTGTTTTTTGGTCTGGCTGTTGTTGTTTTTTTAAATTAAAATAGAAGGAAAAATTGTATTTATTTAGGTTATACAACTGATGCTCTGATATATATTATCTATATTATGAAATGGTTACAAAGATCAAGCTAATCAACCTATCCACCACATCAGTTACTGTGTGTGTTGAAAGCACTTAAGATCTACTCTCTTAGCAAATTTCAAGTATAGAATACATTATTATTAACTACAGTCATTGTTATGCATACCCATCTAATTAAATACACACCCTTTTGAAAAACATCTCCTTTCACCATCAGTCCCTATTAACCATCATTCTACTATTATTATGAGTTTCTTTTTTTGGACTCCACATAATAAACGTAGTACTGGTCCTTCTGTGCCTAACTTATTTCAGTTAGCATACTGTCCTCTACACTCATCCATATTGTCACAAATGGCAGGATTACTTTTTATTGAAAATTTTTTTTTAAATTTTATTTAGCTGTTCATCTTGGTTGTTTCCCACAGGCCCTGGTCTCAAGATCTGGGTCCTTTGGATGTATGCGGACTGCATACAGTGTCCTTATCCATTAGGCTACAGGGGCATTCCAGGATTTCCTTCCTTTTTAAGGTTAATATGCGTGTGTTTGTGCGCGCGCACCCCACAGCTTCTTTATCCATTTATCTGTCAACAGATACTTAGGCGGTTTTCATGTTTGGTTACTATGAATATTGCTGCAATGCACATGGGAGATCCCTTTGAGATTGTGATTATATATCCTTTGGATATATACCTAGAAGTGAGATTACTGGATTATACACACAGTAGTTCTATTTTTAATTTTTTGAGGAATCTCTATAATATTTTCCAGAATGACTGTACCAATTTACCTTCCCGTGAACACTATACAAGGCTTCCCCTTTTTTCCACATCCTCAGAACACTCAACTGTCTCGTCTTTTTGATAACAGTCATCCTTTTCAGAGGATGGTGATACCTCATAGTAGTTTTGATTTATATTTCCCTGATTATTAGTGATGTTGAGACACTTTTTATACACTTGTTGACTATTTGTATGTTTATTCGTGTACTTTGCCCATTTTTAATTAGATTATTTTTTGCTATTAAGTTGTTCCTTACGTTTTGGATATTAATCCCTTATCAGATAAATGGTTTGCAAATATTTTCTCCCATTCTGTAGGTTGTATATTTTCAATTTGTAGATTGCTTCCTTTTAGATCTCACCATTTAATTTTTTCTTTTGTTGCCTGTGCTTTTGATGTCGATTGGTTTTTTTTTATAATGCTAAGACCAATGTCAGGAACTTTTCCCTTATGATTTCTTCTGAAAGTTTTATAGTTTCAAGAATTACATTTGTACTTAATTTACATTAAGTCCATTTCTGCATATGGTGTAAGCATGTAATTTCATTCTTTTGAAAGCAGATATCCAGTTTTCCCAATACCATTTATTGAAGAGACTATCTTTCCCCCATTGTGTATTCCTGAGCCTTTGTCAAACAAGAGTAGACCTTATATGTTTGGGTTTATTTCTGAGCACTAATCCTAAAATTTGTATGGAACTATAAAAAACCTTGAATACCTAAAGCAATCCTGTCATCACATTTCCTGATTTCAAATTATATACAAAGCTATAGTAAACAAAACTATATGGCACTTGCATAAAAAGACAAAACAGGTACACTTAGTGGAGTGGCAGGTACACTTAGTGGAGTGGCAATTAGGTTAATCACCTCTGAAGAACACAGGCCACGTACTGCTGGGGTTGAGTATCAGGTCCGGATGAAAGCAACCAGTATGAACAACTAAATAAAAAATAAATAAAGTGGTTCTCCCTTCTCTCTCTTCCTGCCTATTTGCCTTCATCCTGCCTAAACATTTCCTTTAAAAAAATAAAGGACGAATCAAATCACTTTTCTTAGCTTTCAAATTTATCTGCTTTCCTTTAATACTAAGGACATCTTCCATTCAAATAACAGCTATTAAAAGTTCATGGAATATAATTTGTAAAGCGTTTTTTTCAAGAATAAGTCAATCTACAAAAAAACATTATTTCTTCTTTTTTTAAAAAAACATCTAACACCAGGTCTCGAACCTGGGCTGCTGGGCATTACACAGCCTGCACTTTAGCCACCTCAGTTGCCTGAGTCACAAGGGGTGAGTCCATTTTGGTTTTTTTTTTAATTATTAAGGAAATTTAGTGTACCAGCAACCCCAAAAAACATTATCTGCCATTAATTTTATTATGGAAACCAAGAGATTGCAAACAGATCAACATAGACACAGCTGACCAATTATAAAGATCATTGGCATTAATTTGAAGTATAGCTGCTTACCTAGTGATTGTACCCTCCATTTCCACAAATTCAACAATAATCTAGTTACATACAGTCAAAGTTAATAATTTCTACTTTCATGACTGATTATATTTCAGTTAAAAAAAGCAACATTTTTTTTCCTTCCCCCAGTCCCTGGTCTCGAACCTTGGTCCTTGGTCTTTAGATGGCCTACACCTTAGCCACTGAGTAACAGGAGTGTGGCCCAATTTTTTAAATTTAAATACTACTAATAGATATCAAAAACATCTTCCAAATATCTTAAAAATACTAGCTTATCAGGAAAAATATTTACAGGGGAAAAAAAACACAATTTTTAAAGAGCTTTTTAGAAAACTAAAATATAAAAATAAACCTCAATCATTCCCATAATTTCCAAAAGTACATTACTTACTGTTGTATAATGTACAACATATTCACCAAGGTATCATCACTCATGAATTCAATTTTCTTGGCAGCTAAATTATGAAGAGTAAGAAATTGGGGATGGTTCCTGATACATTCAACGTTTTTTAACAAGTTGGTCTTCTGCTTTTGAAATTTCCAAAGTATATTAAATGCACATCCCACTTGCTCTTCCGAAAGAATGGCTTTGTTTTTTTCAATAAGATCAAGTAGTTCTTCTTCCTCTGTACACTTATTCATCTGGTTAATTAATGGTTCACAACTGAAGGGTCGAAATTGAAACATTTTCCAGGAGAATCGACAAGTAGTTCTTAGGTGAAACATATTTGTAAACAATGAGTAGGAAAAAAAAGCTATCTTTTCATTCACATTACAAATTTTCTTAGGTAAAGAAAACCACTTGCAGTTAGTGGTCAGGTGCAATAAGTTGATACAAAAAACTGGCTTTCCTGCATATATTTTGCTCCCATTATGATGACTCCAAATCCCATTGCAGTATGTGGCTTCTGTAAAAGAATTAGTTTAACATAGTTATGCCTATGTTATCGATATTAATTACAAAAATTCAAGTTTTTTTGTGCATTAACTATATACTTTGTTATGTCTGAACCAGAGAGCAGGATCAAAACTAAATGTCCAGAAAAGTGGGCTTCTTTGAGCATTCTATTAAAAAAAAGTTAGTAAACCTGACATCTGCATAAAGTTTTCCAAATTGATCATAAAACCAGAAAAGGGCCAAATTTACAACTTTTTAAATATGAGTAAATATTTTTATAATGAACAAATAGTTTCTACAAAGTTTAAAGTTTCTACAAAAAGTAGCCATTAATTCAGAGGCATAACAAAAAAATTTTTTCAGAAGAATGTCTCTGGTATATTTGCTTTCAGGACAATTTATTGCTCCTTGATCGTTGCACTCTTAAAATAACTCAGTCTAATTATTAATGACTTTATGAAACTTGAACCAATGAGATGATTAAAGCGCCAATCAAGAAATATGAAAAAAATCAAGTAATATATCAAGATGTGGTGAAATTATAAAAGAACCAAAGGTAATTCTAAAAAAGAATCATTTGCTTTATACACATATATAAAAATCATAAAATTATCTATTTCTAGTTGTGAAACAATGGTTAGAAAGCTGGGACTAAAATATCAGCTAACACTTCAGCAACATTTTACAAAGGGCTTTAAAAATATATTCTCCCATTAAATTCTCACAACTAACCTGTCAGGTAGATATTATCACTTGCATTCATGGATAAGAAAAATTAGGTTCAATAAAGTTAAGAAACTACTATAGTGCTAGTGCAGCTGGGACAACCACCCAGTTCTTTTGACTCTTTCAATTTGAACAGCCTTATCACATCAACAAAACAACACTAAAAGTATGCTTTGGATTCATTAAGGATTTGCCCGTTCATAAGGAAAAAAGGAAAAGACAATACTGGCTACTTTTCGGCAATCAGTACAGACTCCTGATTCAAGTCGATCTGAATCACACACACACATACAAGAAAAAAAAAAAAAAAAAAAAAAAACCCTGCACAAAGCAAGGCATTTTAATGATTCTGTCCAGTTGAAAGGGGAAGCAGTTTCTACGGTTAGAATAAAGTTAAGTCCCCATCTCTGGCCCAACTAAGTGACCTCGGTAAATTCACTTAACCAAAGAAGCAACCTTAGGACTCTGAGATAGGTACCAGCTGTGTATAAGGAAAAAACAGTGACACCCTTTGCAAGTGACAGGCAAACAGTGGTGCTAAACAAGTGAATTTATGTCGTCAATAGGACTGCGCTCAACACAACCCTCGACCGCGGCGCTCCGGAGTATCTAATACCCGGAAGGAGGCCTGTTTCTTAGCCGAACTCTACATCTCGGGCCCGAAAATTTGCTAGTGGAAACAGAAAACTTGCAGCCACGACCCGACCCTGACTTGCCCGCCAGTTCCCTCATCGCCAGCAACGTTTCTCAAGGATCCCGGAGAAGTTGGTTACGAAGGCTCAGAGGTCAAGACTACTCCTGATCCCCAAGAAGGGACACAATTGGCTGGGTTATTTCACCTACCCGCAAATCTCAAAGATTTTTAGCCCTTCCTAGAGAGCCATCACCTTTCGTCTGAACATACCGGTCCGCCAAATAGGAAAAAATGACCGACAAGCAAAGCGTGCACCACGCGAGGCACGCACTACATATCCCAGAGAAAGGCGCGGCGAGGTCAGCGGAATTGACGTCGCCTGCGCTTTTAAAAGGAATTCTGGGCATTGTAGTTCTACACGGACAGAGACTCTGGGCACCTGTCTCTTTAGGTCAATGTTTCTCAGCTATCCGAGGTTTATTCCCAGTCCGTCTAAAATTAATGTTTTCAAACTATACAATAATAAATAAATTAGAAAACAGAACTGTGGAAAAGAGCAAGTTTTTGTTTCTTACTATAGGCAACATATGATCATTAAAGTATCTAAATTCTTACTATTAATTTCTGCACTTGTGGACAGTACCAGTTCTTAGACCATACTTTTAAAAATAAATTTATTTAAAAAATAATTTATACACCATAAAATTCACCTTTTTACAATGTACAATTCAATGACTTTTTTGTCTATTCATAATTGTAGAACACTAACTACAACCAAACTTAGAAGGTTTTTATTACAACTCCAAACAAAAACACTGTAATGATTAGCAGCCACCCCCTGGTCTCCACCCACTAATTAAAGACCACATTGAAGAGTAGCAATGATATAGGTTATTTACAACTAGATCAACTGATAATAAATTTAAAGACTGAGGATGATCTGAAAATACAGAATAAAAGTAATTTCAGAATCAATGTGAGAAAAAGCATGGGGATGAAACTGAGCATTATCTGTCAATACCCTTCAGTCAAAGACTAAAAGAAGTTTGTTTTTCTACTGGACAAAGAATTTTTTTAATGTTTTTGGGAGCAAAAAACTTGAATGTACATTTCTCAGTGACCAACAGCATATTAAGAAATCTTCAACATCAATAACATTAGGGAAACACAAATCAAAACTACATTGAGAGATCACTTCCAACTACTTGGATGATTATTATTTAAAAGTCAGAAAATAATGTTGGCAAGGATGTGGAAAAATTGGAGCCTTAGTGTATGAATGGTGGAAATACAGATTGGTGTAGCAACTCTGAAAAAGAGTATGGCGATTCCTTAAAATAATAAAAATAGAATGTCCACGTGATCCAGCAATCCCACTCTAGTTATGTATCTGAAGAAAATGAAAATATAATGCAAAAAGATATATGCACCACTATGCTTACTACAGCAATACTTACAACAGTCAAAATATTCAATCAACCTGAATGCCCATGGATGGATGAGTGAATAAGAAAGATCTGGTATATGTACACAATAGAATTGTAATCCGCAATTTTTCTAAAAAGGTGAAATCTTTTCACATATGACAGCATAAGGGAAATTTCAGGGTGTTTTGCTGAATGATATATCAAAATGAGAAAGGCTAATTTGGATAATTTTACTCCACCAATACCTGAAATATGTAAAATCAATGTAAATAAATTAATAAACTAAAATTAAAATAAACTTTTGGAACTTGACATCAATATTGAGGTTAATAGAGAACAAGTTGGGAGGTGAGATCCTGTGGTAAAGGGGATTATTTATTATTTTTCCTTTCCTATCTTTTCTTTTTTGTTTGTTGTTGGCTTTGTTAAAGAAAAAAATAAACGGAATTATCAAGTAATTTCACAATTCTATATCTGGGTTTCTCAAAGAAATTGAAAACAGTAACATGAACAGATATTTGAACAGTAATGTTTATAGCAGCATATTTACACTAGTCAAAGGTGGAAGCATCCAAGTGTTCTTCAACAGATGGATAAAGAAAAAATATGTATATGTACACACTGGAATATTATTCAGTCTTAAAAAGGAAGGAAATTCTGACACATGCTATAATAGGAATAAACCTTAAAGACACTGTACTAAGTGAAATAAGTCAGACACAAAATAACAAAAATTATATTTGCTATATAAGCTATCTAGAATACTCGAATTTATCGACACAGAAAGCGGAATGGTGATCACCAAGGTTTAAGGAAGGGAGTAATAGGGAGTTGTCTAATAAGAGTAGAGTAGCATTTTTTACAAAATGAAAATAATTCTGGAAACTGACTTCACATAAATGTGAATATACTTAACACTACTGAATTAAACACTTAAAAATAGTTAAGATGGTAAATGTTAGGTATACTACTTTTTCCTTTTTTTTTATAAGATTCAGGCAGGAATGAAGCAAGAAGGCAGGAAGGAAAGGAGAAGAGGAAAAAGTACCTTTATTTTATTTTTATTTAGCTGTTCACACTGGTTGTTTTCCCCCAGACTCAGGACTCGAACCCAGGAGTATATGACTTGGGCTCCTCTGGAGGCAACTGACCTAATCACTACTCTACCAGGGCCTGTCATCTTATATATATTTTCTTAGAATTTTTTATAAAACAAAGAATTCAACAGAAAAATGATTAGCCTCACTAGCAATCAGAAAAGTACTAAATACTACTTTTAGCCATTAAGTTGGAAAAAGCGAAAAAGATTGAAAACAACCTCCACAAGGAAAAACAACTACTTTCATACCATCTTTTGGAATACTAACCTAGCACTATATAACATAATTTTATGTATTCCGTGACCCAATTATCTTACTTCTAGTTACTTTCCTGCAGATTTATAAGCATTAATATACAAGGATATATGTTAAAAGATGTCTTTTATAGTACTGTTTATATTTACTTAAACTTGAAACAACTCAAATGTCCAATAAGAGAATGGCTAGATAAATTATGGCAAATGCTTACTATAAAATGGTATATAGATATCAGAAATGACGTTCAAGATTTATTTATGCAAACTAATAAATTTCAGAATAATATGTATGTGATCTCATTTTGTCAAAGGGAGAGATACTAAATAAGTTAGTGTACTTACACTCTTTATTCTCTAGAAATACTAAAGAATATCATCAGATACCTCAAAGGAATGGAATTGGAAAGGGTTAGGGCAATTTTCAGAATTTAAAGCCCTAAGAAATGTATGAATTTTTACAATAACTTAGCTTACTGTGAAAATAAGCATGCATTTTTTTAGAATTAGAGGAAGAAAGCAGATAGAAATGAAGGCAAGTAGACAGGCAGGCAGGCAGAGAAAAGAGGAAGAAGTGTTTATCCATTTAGTTCATGTTGCAAATACAAATCCTTGGATTTTATGTGGACTACGCCATCAGAAGTCACAAACTTAAATGCTGAGCTACCAGGGCATGCCACAAGCGTGCATTTTTTTAAAGTTAAAATATATTAGTGGTGATGTAGTAGGAAGTCTCAGAAACAACGGTTTGTTATTTATCTAATAGGAAGAAAATTTTTCATTAATCTAAAGTAAAAGTAATTTAATTTTAGTAACCCAGGCCTTCTTTCTCCCTTTGGTATCAGACTAATTCCTCACATTACAAAGACCAGTGAGCAAGTTAGGTTAACTCTAGTAATTCAGACCCATGGCATATTAGGTGGGAAATATTATCTACTGCAATGAAAGCCAAGTGTCAGTGGGTTAACCTATAGAATTTCATTTCAATCACATCCCATTCCAATGTGAGTATCCCTGGTCAGCAGAGGATTTTTCTCCACAAAAAGATTCCGGGAAGTAGGATTATTCTATAATCTCCCAGGACCAGGAAGATTGGATATGGAGAAGGAACAATAAATATATCGGCTTGGATGTTTATATACATCATTTTAATTCACTTTTCACTAACAAACAGTCATATATTCTTACTTAGCTGCAAGGGGACAACTAGAAAATGTACTTCTCAGCAGGATAGGTATTTCCCAATGACATCCTAACTATACAAGTGGGAGTGTGAAATTTGGGGCTTTAGCTGCTATGCCAATCAAAGATTTTGCTGACATTTAATGATAGGAGATAGAAGTTCCAATTCTAAGATGCAAGGTAATCTCTTAAAGAATTTAGTCTAGAGAATGAAGTCAATAAAAAGATAAGTAGAATTCAGTGAGAGAAATTCCTTAACATTCTATTCTTTCTTCTCTATATTAGCTTCCCCTGGCTGAGTAATAAATCATCCCCCAAATTTCGTGATTTAAAACACTATTTATTATCGTATCCACTTATTATTCATTTCTGTGGGTCATAGATTCAAAAGTGGCTTAACTGAATGGTTCTGGTTCATAGTTTCTCATGTGATTGCAACATGATATCAATAGGGACTGCAATCATCTGGAGGGGCCAGAGGATCTGCTTCCAAGATAGCTCACTCACATGACTGTTAACAGAATGTCTGATTGCTTTTCTGGCTCTTGCAAGGAAGCCTGTTTCTTTCCACATGGACCTCTCCATGGTCTTCTTAAGTGTTTTCATAACATGGCAACCAACCTCTCCTAGTATGAGTGATCCAAGAAACAGCAAGGAGGAAATAAAAGTGCCTTTAATGACCTAGACTCCAAACCCACATATTCAACTCTGCCTTATTCTATTAATTAGAAGAAAAACATCAAGGAAATTGTGGACATATTTTAAAGTCATCACACTGTCCAAGAATTTTGTTTCTTGAAGCAATGTATTATCCATTTTATCTAAACTACTTTAAACTGAGTTTCTCTTATTGACAAATGAAAACTTTACTAACAGTCATTGAAAAGTATGTATAATAAGAGCATTGTACAACCATTTCAGAAAACTCTTAGTAACTAACAAAGTAGATCCTATATATACCCTCAGATCTAGCAATTCCACTCCTAGGTATATTTCCAACATACTGTCACTGGGGACCTTGAGACCCCCAAGTCAAGAATGAAATAAGGATGCACAAATTTGTCAGCAATCTAAAGAAACTAATGAAAAAAGCAAGAGGGCCCAGAAGTAACCCCAGTGAGAAGCCCAAGTGTTGGCCAGGGCATTAGATTTATATAAAATTTGGGACTCCCGAAGGCAGGGAATGGGTTAATTGAAAGGTGGAATTATACTGTTATTTGGGAGGGGGGTAGGCAGAGAATTCTGGGAATATGGGTGTCACCTCTTTTTGCACCACTTATGGTCAGTATTGGACCTGTCATGATGCTGAGAGGCATGAAAGTTAACATGCTAATGACACTTTAATGAGGAAAGAATGCTCTAAAGACATAGCCAGTGTATTTTTGCAGACATTGCAGATGCTACAGAGTGGTTTGAATCAGATGACTTCACACTCTTTCTGAGGAAGTTCCAAATCTGAATCTCCCTGACTGGCTGTTCAGCTTAGCCCGTGATGGTTTCACCCTGAGCCATTCCGAAACATAAATGACAAGCGTAAAACTACTGTGCTGCTTTTGTTCAGTCCCACACTGCCATGGCTTTACCGTGGGTTGTGGTCATAGATAGCCTCTAACAATACATGCAAAATACATATACTACAGTGCACTTGCTGTTAAGGATGTTCACTGAAGCTTTATATTAGCTAAAACGCAAAACAATACAAATACACATCTGAAGTAGAATGGATATATAAATTATGCAATACCCATTGTGATGGTTTAAATGGATCTCATCTATTCAAATTAAACATTATTTCTGGGTGAGTGTGTGAGGGTGTTTTTGGATGAGATCAGCATCTGAATTGTGGATTCAAAAGATTGCCCTCTGCCTAATGTGGGCAGGCATCATCCCATCTGTAGTAGAGTTTGAATAGAACAAAAAGGCATAAGAAGGATTTGTCCCTTTTCCTTCCTATCTGCCTGAGTTGGGGACAATGGTATTTTCCTGCCCTTGTACTATGATTTTCACCATCAACTCTCATTCTTCATCTTGGATTGGAATTACCTTTTTCTTGGTGGAGGGGAGGTCCTCCAGACAGGCAGACCTCCAACTTCTCAGCTTCCATAATCATATAAACCAAATCTTCATAATAAATCTGTTCATAAATCTATCCAATTGATGTTGTTTCCGTAGAATTCTAATTAATCCATCCATATAAATACCATACAGAAATTAGGAAGAACTATTGTTGCATTCAGTGATATTGAAAATCTCATTAACACTGAAGAAAAAGAGACAAAGAATGCAGATACCTAATTCCTTCTATATACTATTCAAAATATGGACACAAAAAACTATGAGGTGGCTCTGGGGAACTCCTAGAAGTTATCTTCGGTAGGGTTAGGATGGAGTGGTAGAATTACTACGCTGGGAATGACGGAGGCTTCTGGAATACTGATAGTGTTCAACGAAACAACCTAGTGTAGGTTACAGCTGCACGTTCACTTTGTAAAAATGCATCAAGCTAAATTTATGATTTATGAAGCTTAACTTTAAGTTCTTGAAGGTTGGGCTCCCTTTCCAATACACAGGCAGAGGATCGATAAATGTTTACCAACATAGCACCTCACTTTATGAATTATATTACATTCTGGCGGTTTCAAACGTTCCCAATCAACTATACATGAAGCTTTAAATTACCTACAGACCTTAACAGGCACCGAAAGCCTAGCGCAACACGAGGGTTACGCAAGCAAAGGAACGTCGGGAGATGCCGTCAACCAATCCGTGACGTACTTCCGGCGCGACACTTTCCCTCCACGCCGTGACTCGGTTGTGGGGGAGGGAGGCGGTTAGTGGGCTTTAGCGCCTTTTCTGGCGGCGGTAGATTTGAAGCGCTTTAAAGAACCTTACCCCGGGAAGTGAAGATTGTACCAGTGCAGGTAAGTGGGGCGAGACCCGTGTTGTTTCGGCGCGTCCTTTGCAGCAGTCCGGGAGTAAGAGCGCGGAAAGGCCCCGAGGAGAGGGGCGGAGCCGGCGCGATAGGCCCAGCCGGGTTAACCGTCTTCCCCTCGAGGTATCGGAGTTGCCTACTCTTATTAAAGAGAGCACCTAACTACCCCGGTGCTGGCTTTGCAGCAGTGGCAGCTGGAGACGACTTGCAGTCGAGTCACGGAGGCTTGGGTGGCTCTCTCCCTGCCAGCTCCCGCCCTCCATTCGTGCGCACACCTCCCTCCCTGACGCATTTTGCCGCACAAGCTGTAATATGGCGGCAGCGACAGCGGCCTGAACGCTAGGGAGCCGGAGTGATTTTTGATGCTTCAGAATCGTAAGATTAAGCATTAATGCGGGTTAGGTAGTTTATTGGTGGGGACAGGGAGTCGTAACCTGACACCCTGTCTGGCTAAATTTGTAGAGTGGCGGGCGAGAAGCTTTGATCACAGGGATTAAGATTAGACTGAAGACTGACTTTCCTCCTACTCCAACCTTTTCCTCCCACGGACAGCGGCTGCTGTGCATAGTTAGTGGCACATACCGTGTAGTTAAGCATTCTCTTAAAACTTAAAATTTGGCTCTCCCCTCCGCACCTCTGAATTTTCCCATGTTTCGAATGAGCTGATAGCAGCTAGGCCTTTTCGGAGACCTCCTTATTCTTTAAGAGGAAGGTGATGGCTAGGGCTCCATATGCCTTAAGGGAAGTGTGCGGTTTACTTTATATGTAGTCGAAGTCTGCAGGAATTGAGAATTCCCAGTAGTTTTAGAAATGTTATAAAAGCACCATTTTGTGCAGTGGTTTTAATTTCTTCCCACAGCAGTACTTTCTATGCAGGATCAAGTTTTTGCAGTAGTAATCACAAACAAACATTTTTTTGAAATCATGCCATGAAACCCCAAAAAGCACGATATCTAGAATGGCTGCTTGTTCATATTTTTTTTATGTACCCAAAATTTACCCATTTTAGCATTGGCCCCTTTAACGATTTGAGAGGGGATTTTTCTGTAGCAAATTACTTGCTTCTGGTTTAAACAGCTCATTTTACGTTGTTTAACGTTAGTTTCCTGTCTGATTCAGGATTATGGTGCGCTGAGAGCCTAATTAGTCTTGTCTCTGCTGTTGTGTTGTTTGCTTTTTTAAGTTTTTATTTTATTTTTCTATCTTTGCAGGCTCTTATCAGAGTTGCCATCTCCTCAGAGTGTACAATTTATACAGACTTCCTAGGTTAGGAATTTTGGATTTGTTTCTGCCTGAACCACTTTTTTGAACCTCTGTTTCTTCGTCTATTAAATGATACTTTAATTTCAAAATATCTGTGGGCTTCAGAGACATTTAGGTTTAATACAGTTCTGTTTGAAATTTGCTGTCAGTTGAAATCAGCAGTTTTATAAGTTTTTGTTTTGACTTATTAAAAGCCCTTAGTTTGGGGCGATTGTTATAGTGGTCTTGCAATATTGGTGACCTTTATGTAAGGTCCTTTTGATATTTTGTATGTTTTAAATTAGATTTCTGTCAGGCAGTGTCCATTCTTTATGTAAAGAGAAATTGGTAGCCATTGATAACAGAATGAACTAGTTCTATTATCAGAACTACATCTGCAATTATTTAAGTATTGCTCTTTTAAGAAATACATGGTGTTTTTCTCTTATTTTGCTAATGGGTATTTCAACAGAATTATAATGTATTGTCTATTCTTAGTATTCTAATGTACTTAAAGGTGTCTTGTCATATGTAGTAGGAATGCACAGATAATTAAAGTGGTTTGAAGAGTTTGTTGCAAATCTTTCTGCTATATTTGATATTGACCCCTTTTGGGGGAACTTTGATATTGGCAACAAGCTTCAGTGTTTTTAAGTGTGGCTGGTATTGCCCTGGCTTAATATAGTAAGAACTCATTGTTTTTATTTCTGTATGGCAGATCTTGCAACTTGAAATTTGCAACAGGAAGTATTATGCTCAGAGAAAGCTATTTTAACTGGGACTTCGTACTTTCAGTGCCACAGTAGTCTTGCACTTTATTTTAGTGTGAGTGGTGGCCTAAAATGATCACCCACCTCTCCTTGAAATTTACTACATAATGCTTACATAGGCATCACTTTTTGATATTGAAAGGATCATTTTTAAAGTATGAGTGACTTTTTAACTTTTTAAAAAAGAAAGGAAAGGGGAAGGAGAAACTTATTTATTTACTTAAAAGTTGTGCATTTTGGTTTTTCACCCTGACCACAGGTCTCAATCCTGGGTTCTTAAACTTTAAGTGGGCCCCACTAAAGCATCTCAAACACCTGAGCCGCAAGGGTGCGCCCCAACTCATTATTTTTTGTTTTTTTGGTTTTTGTTTTTTTTAAGATTAAGGAAGCAGGTATGAAAATAGAGATGGAAGAAACATGTAATTATTTATTCCATCTTGTTTGTGCCATGTACCCCCCACACACACACACCCCACCCCACCCCACACAGGGTCATGAACCCGAGTCCTTGGACTACAGCTAGCCAGAGCCGCATACTAAACTGTTAAGCCACCAGGGGGGTGCTTCCAACTCAGTGATTTTTTTTTTTTTAATGAAAAAGACTATTATAGATGTCAAATTATTTTTAATTAGGTATAAACTTTAAGATTTATTCATAATTAAATCATTACATTATGTTATGGTGGAGAGTAAAATTAAATAAGCCATTATTTGAAATATTTGCAGATAAGTTAGTTTCTACAGTGCACTTATAGCGTGCTTTAAAGAAGTCTTTTTCTATTTTTGACCTTGAGCCAATCATTTCAGCTTTCTAGTCATCTTGTCTTAATCTATAAAATAAGAATAGAACATATTATCTCTAAATTCTTTCAAACTTTAAAAGTCTGTAATTCTTTATGTAGGAATTACTGGATTGAATAACATGCGACTTGGATGGTGTAGATATATCAGTGGAGACTGGGATAAATGTATCATTGTAAAACCTTAGATAATTTTTATATAGGTACAGTATTAACAGTTTTCCCAGCATATGCTTTTTCAGTTCGGTGCTAACATTTTTTTTCTTTCAGAATATATGTGTAAAAGTGATTAATTCCCTTATTTTATTGTTTCTAGTTTTTTTTTTAAGGAAAGGTGCAGGTAGGAATGAAGACAAGCAGAGGCAGGCAGGCAGGAAGAAAGAGGAGGAAGAAGCAGTTTTTATTTTATTAAGTTGTTCATTTAAGTCCCATGTGCCCCCCTCACCCCCCACCCCCAGCCCCGGGTCTTGAACCCAGGTCATTGGGATGTACATGCACTGTCAGGCAGACTTAACCATTAAGCCACCAGGTCATACCATAATACCCTGTTTAATACTGACCTTGACAACATTACAGCTTTTCCCTAAGTTTTCTAAAAGATTTAAGAATTTAGAAAATGTTTCTACATTGTTGTGTTCCTACTGACGCTGGGAAAAAGCACTATAGCTTTGCCTGATGCCACAGAAGATTAACTTGTTTGTGCTTAATTCATTTGCAATCTGGCGTTCATATGTGTGTGTGTGCGTGTGTGTGTGTCATTCATTTTCATTTCTCTTGCTACCTGTGAACTATGTACTATGTTAGGGTGGGGTAAAGAAACTGGAGTTAGTGTTCAGTTACCTTCTTTGAAAGTAATCTTCAAGGTCTGCTATAGTTTTAAATAGTTTAATGTAATACACTTAGAGGTAGAAATCTTGTATGAAAATTGTCACCTGTTTTCATTAAATTTGTTTGTTGGGTCTGAACTGAAAATGCTCCCTGTTAGAGTATATAGTGTTTTATATAAAGAGCAACTTTGTTAATAGAATACTGCTTTAGAAGGCAGATCAGTGGGCTGAGCTCTGTTTCAGTTGTGAAATAGAATGAAAGGATGATTACTGCTAGACTTGGAGAATTTGCTGATGACAGATACATAGTAATACTCCCTGTGAGAAGCAGTAATATTGCCGGAAAGGCACTGAATTTTAAAGAAGAATCCACTTAGTTCTGTCCTTGCCTTGATTGACGAGCATTCCTTCTATTTGATCGTGTAGTCCTGGGTCATTCACTGTGCTTGATCACGATGGTACAAAGATTCTAAGTTCTAGGAGTTAACAGACAAGTTTATGATAATTAAAATGAGATTCATCAAGAAGGATGATTTAAGTTTTAGAGAATCTGGGTAAAATTTCCAGAGAATGTATTCTGACTGTTAAGGACACACAGGATTTTAAAGGGCAAAGACCTGCTTGTCATCTTAATATGTAGTTAAAAAGTATTTACTGTCTATTTTTCAAGATTCATTGCTAAAGTGACTCCTTCATATTGTGTGAAATTTCTAAATAGTGCTTTTAATACGGTAAAATAACTACTTTTTATCACCTAATTACAGTGTCCTTTACCATTTATTTTAATAATTTCGTTGCCTTATCCTATCCCTCCCACATCTTTCATGTTATTTTAACATAAATATGGAAATTATTTTATGTATAAAACTACAAGATCATGCTTTCTCCACATGAATGTATTTTTTCTGCTTTTTAAATATATTTGTTGCAGAAGTTAATACATCTAGCATTTGCTATTTAACTTTTTTTTTTAAAGAAAGGTACAGGCAGGAATGAAGGCAAGTAGGCAGGCAAGCATCATCATTTCATCATTGATCGTTTCCCCAGCCCCATGTCTTGAACCAGGAACCTTGGCATGTATGTGGACTGAGCCAGGTTTAAACCACTAAGCCACCAGGCATGCCAATATTTGACATTTTTATCACACTATCTTTCAAGATACAAAGTGGTTGAAGGTATAAACACAAATTTTACATACGCCCAGAGGAGTTGCCTACTCTATTGAATGTTATTCTTTTATGAGATCTTTGCTATTTTGGTAGGCAAAATTATTTTATTAGCATTTCTTTTTAAGTATTTTTTCCTGATTATTAAACTAGTGCCTGTTGAAGAAAATTTGGAAAACAAATATATAAAATTACTGTTAAATCTATGTATGACCCAAATATAATCACTTAATATTTGAATATACTTTTTTCCTTTATTATTTTTGAGTTATAATTGCCATATACATAACATTAGGTAAAGGTGTACAGTATAGTTTGATATATGCATGAATTGTGACATGATTACCACAGTAAATGTAAATTAACATTAATCACTTTACACAGTTGTAAATTTTTCTTGTGATGAGAACATTTAGATATAACAGCAATTTTCAAATACGCAATACAATATTATTAACTATAGTACATTGCACTTTCAGGCTGTGTTTACTTGTAACTGGAGGCTTATACCTTAATACATATTTTCTTCTCCCCCACAGCCCAGTCACTAGTATGTTCTCTGTGAGTTCAGGGGGGTTTTGGTTGATTGGTGTCTGGTTTCCTGTAGATTAAAAAAAATTTTTTTTTAAATTCTGCATATAGGTGAGATCAGTCATATGGTATTTGTCTTTGTCTTGTTTTACTTAGCGTAATAATCTCAAAATTCATCCATGTTGTCCCAAATGGCAGGATTTGCTTTTTTGGCTGAATAGTATTTATCTTTGTCCCATTTTTTTAATTCTTTCCTCTGTCGATTGTTTCCATGTCTTGGCTTTTATAAATAATGCTGTAGTGAATTTGGAGTGCAGGTAGCTCTTTCACATAGAGATCTTGTTTCCTGTAATTTTTTTTTTTTTTTTTTGAAATGTGCATGCTGATAAAGTGTAAGATTTTGATCTTATTGCTGCTACTGTTCACTGCCTTTTTTTTTTTTTTAAGAGGAAGGAAGCAGGCAGGGTTGAAGGCAAGTAGGTGGGAGGAAGGGAGAGGAAGAAACATTTAGTTACTTAGTTGTTCCCTGGCTTGGTGTCACAAACTCTGGTCCTTGGGCTTTGTGTGAAGGACTAGAGCAACAGATTTAATGCCTGAGCACCAGAGCATGCCCCAACTTGCTTTTTCCACCTAATATATTATGAATATCCTTTCATCCTTGACTAATCTGTTCAGTTTTTCAGTCTTTATTTTTATAATTTTAATAATTATGTGGTATAAAATTGAAAAGATACAGATGAAAAATGATCTTCACCCATCTTCCCCAGCTACCAATCCTTTCTCCCACCAAATGTCTCTGTATTACAAGCAAACATAACTTTTGTTTAACTTATTTTAAAAATCTACAAAGAAAGTATCCCATATAATTTCTTTTAGATTTTTTCTAAAAGTCTTGGAGATAGTAATACATAAAGTTTCCACCATTTTGATAGCCTTATTCATTGTACAAAGGTAGTATAAATTCATGTAATTGCTCCTTCCTTGATAGGCATGAGATTTATAGCATTTTATTTTTTTTAATTGAAGTGACTTTGATTTACAAAACTATACATTTGGATTTGCAGGTTCACTCTTTATCAAATGTATATCACACCTGATAATGCTTCATCACTCCATTGAATCTTTACTACCCATTGTTCCCAGTCCAACTCCTCCTTCCCCCCTGGTAACATCAACTCTGTTGTTAATGTCCAAGGGTATTTATTTTGTTTATGTTTCGTTTCTGTTTCTTAAATATTCCACATATGAATGAGATCATCCAGTATTTAACTTTCTGCTGACCTGTTTCACTTAACATACTTCCCTCTAGATTTTGATTTCAAGTGAGAGTCCTGTACCTCTACCTTTCACTTGAACACTAGAGGCCATTGTTAATTGGCCTAATTTCAATATTGTTGTGTTTCAGGGAATAGGGAGGCCCCAGAGAAGGGAGATTGAGCTCCCAGTCAGCGGAGCTATGAGAGCACATTTATCAATTAAATTTTGCATTTTATATAGGTGTGGTTGCTGGTCCCCTAAAGCAGTTGGCAATAGTGACATCAAAAATCACTGATTACAAATAAAATAGTAATGAAAACTCTTAAAATATTGTGGGAACTACCAGACTGTAACAGAGACACCACATGAGCATATGCTGTTGGAAGAATAGCACCCTGACAGATTGCTTAATGTAGGATTGCCACGAAACTTCCTTTAACAAAATTACCTGCAAGTCAGAATAAAACAAAGTATGCCTGTAGAAACTTAATGTAAACAAAGATAACAAGATATTAAAATTGCTAGGTATTTTATTAGGAAATTTAATAGTCTACTGGAGGATGGAACGGTATCTCTAGTATTCCTTATTATATTGGTTCGAAATTAAAAATGGAGGAATTTATGAATAATATTATTCCCCTTACAATGCAAAAATGTCAAAAATATATTAACATTTGGATGCAGTATAATCTTTTATGTAATTTAATCCTGGATTCACATAATCATTGTTAAATGAATCAATACATATAATTTGCATTTTAAAATTAATTGGTAATTTGGACTATTTCCTTACTTTTATTGTTATTGGTGAGTATTCTGACTTGTAATGTGAGGGATGTGTACAATTAATATGGGATGGTGGTAGATAATGAGACTGCACATGAAGTAAAATTATGTGGAGTTAAATATATGTACACAAATGAGTACAAATGGAAAGTAGAACTGGGGAAATATGAATGGGATAAGTGGATTGTGTTGGTATTGGTATGTATATAAAACTGTTACAGTATCTTATTTGTTGGTATTTTTTGTGTCTACAGTAGCATATCAGAAAGTAGCCTCATGTAAAAATAAAACAAAGATGTGCGTTTTCTCAGAATATCAATCTGTCATATATTACTACTTAATCTGTTTTCTCAGTGATTTATTTTTGATATATATATATAATTTTTTACTTGAATGCTTCTCTTTAAAACTCACATTTTAATCAGAACTCTTCATTTTTCTAGGAGGGAGAGAATTTGGATAACTTTGTCCTTGATTTTTCCTTATCTAAAGGTAGTCTGTTTATTGAATTCACTAACTATAGACCTAATAAAATTTCCTGTTTGAGTTAGCAATCAGTATTTATTTGGTAAACTGAAATTTTGTTATATGATAATGGCTAAGCCTTTGTCTTCTATTTGCCTCACAAAGTGCTATCTAATCTCTAAAAGAAATGGGTAAATTATAAGATTTGTGTTATGGAAGTAAATATCAAAATAAGTTCAAACTGTATGGCTAGTTTATGCTCCACAGAATTATTTTCCTTTTAATTTATAAAAAGTTCTTACTATTTCAGAATGGTTGCTTAAAACTGTATTTTACTCTCAGATTGAAGTATTTGAGCCATGGGAATAAAGGTTCAGCGTCCTCGGTGTTTTTTTGACATTGCCATTAATAATCAACCTGGTAAGAAAATTAGTATTCCTATTTAAAATTTATAAACAAATAATTAACATTTTAAATTAGTAAAGAAGTTAAATCTATTTTTTTTTCAGCTGGAAGAGTTGTCTTTGAATTATTTTCTGATGTGTGCCCCAAAACATGTGAGAACTTTCGTTGTCTCTGCACAGGTTTGTTGACATTCTCAGTTACCCTAATAGTCCCATTTGACAAGAGCTTGCTTTAATTTTTAATTTATTGTATATTAGACCTCTCGCCTATCACTTCTCTTAACATATAGACTGTTCAACATTGACTATGAATAGAATAAAAATTAAAATGTAACTAATAAAAATATTAGTTGTAGTGGAATTTTATTTGAGATTGACTTCCATATGCTTCAGGAAAAAAACACAGATGATTTTTCAATGAATTTTATTTTTAAATCCCTAGCTGTAAAAATTTTATAGTTTAAAGAAGTGAGTATACTCAAGAGAGGCATATATATTACAGGACAAAAGCATTCATTATTAACTTTCCTTAAATACTGCTTTCTTGATTTTCTTTCTAATTGACCTAATTTTTCTCCTCTATAGGTGAAAAGGGGACAGGGAAATCAACTCAGAAGCCATTACATTATAAGAGTTGTCTCTTTCATAGAGTTGTCAAAGATTTTATGGTTCAAGGTGGAGACTTCAGTGAAGGTAAGACTGACCCTACAGAAGAAAATCATATATTTTTGTTAAATATCATGTATCTCAAAGTCTCTTGAAGTACTAGACCAGTTTTCTTCTAAACCCATTTAAGTTATTCAAACAATTTGAAGTTCCTATGGAAATAAATAGAAGAAGGAAGCACATACAAGATAACTTCACGCTCTTAAAATATTTGAAGAAACATTGCACTATAACATACAAGCTAAAGAATGTGTCATTATATGTCAGTCTTCACTTTAAGTTCACCATTAACAGTCCAATTCTGTCTTTCTATATAAGGAACCTCTTTTACCCAATTTGCCAAGCCTCTTGCTACCCCTCCCTTCTGGTGACCATTAATTTGATCTTAGTAAAAGTTTTTGTTTTATTGGTTTATTTGTTTGGTTTCTCCATATACCATATATGGTGAAATCATGGTGTTCGTGTTGGGAATTCTTCACCTGATTCATTTCACTAAATTTAATTTCCTTCCATCCATGTTATTCCAAGTGGCAGGATATTCTTTTTTTCTTTTCTTAGTAACTGAGTAGTATTTAATTATGTGTTTGTACCACATCTTTATTAATTCATCTGTCATTGGCCCAAAGATTGTTTCCAGCTCTTGTCTATTATAAGTAATTATTCGATAAATATGGGGGGATGCCTGTGTGTCTTGAAATTAGTGATTTTTCGGGGGGTGGGTAAAATACCTAGAAGGTGGGATAGCTGGATCACATGCAAATTCTATTTTTAAACTTTTTTAATTATCTTCATTGTGACTGCACCAATTTGTACTCTTACCAGCAGTGTATAATGTTCTTTCCACATCCTCTCCCAAAACTTATTTCCAGTCTTTTGAGTAGTTGTCATTATCACAGATGTAAGGTGATATCTGTTGTTTAGTTTTGTTATTTTCCTAAAAAGAAATGATTTTCATGTGCCTGTTAGCCATCTTTAAATCTGTTCAGATCCTCTGCCATTTTTTTAATCGGGCTATTTTCTTGGTTTTGGTTTATGAGTTCTTGGTTTATTTTGGATAATAAACACTTGTAAGCTGTATGATATGCAAATATTTCCCATTTGGTTGCATGTCTTTTCGTTTTGATGGTAGTTTCCTTTTTGCTGTGCTAAAGGATTTTGTCAGATAGTCTCATTTGTTTATTTTGCTTTTGATTCTCTTAGAGTCAACCCCCAAAGACATCTCTAATACTTATGTCCAGGAGTGTGTCTTCTATGTATTTTATTGTTTCAGGTCTTCCATCCAAGTGTATAATCCATTTTGAATTAATTTTTGTACATAGTATTAGACAACAATCTACTTTTATTCTTTTGCATGTGGCTATGGGGTTTTTCCTACACCATTTATTGAAGAAATTGTCCTTGCTCCATTGAAATTTTTTTTTTTGATATCTTATTTTTTTAATTGGTTACAAAACCTAAGCCCATATACAAAATTAGGAACATATTTAGATGGCTCTTTTGAAAGAATGTTTTAATCTTTGTTAACTGACTTTAAAAAAAACAATAACAATGAGACTTTACAACAATGTTTTGAAAACTTAAAAGTGCAGCAGTATAGTTTTCCTGTATCTACGAAATGATATAATTCCAATTCCAAACTGACAAGGTCACAACAAATTGAATCAAGCAAATGCATGCATTTCTGCACTACGAGATGTTAATTTTTATGTATGTTAGTTTGCACTTAAACACAAGAAGATATAGGAACCGGTACAGTGGCAACCCAAGTTAATCTCAGTGTGTGCAAAATTTAAAAGGTAATTGTCATTAAGTATGGAGAGTCCAGAAGTAACTAAACTGGAACACTTTACCAGAAGATTTGATCTTTAAGGGTTTCACTGAAGTTTGTGACCTTAATAGTTTTGACTTTGTTATTCCTGTTTTCAGTGAGTACCACATTTTCAAAAATTTAGTCTACAATGTAAACAAGATGCAGTTACCATAAGAAGCTTTAACTCATAATTTGGATAAAGAAAAAAGGCACAATGAACTTCAACTCAATTTTATGTGCACAAGAGTCGAAAAATCTGAGCCACCTTAAAGAGAGATTGATTTTTAAATTTATAAAATCTAAATAATCAGAGAAATCTAAATAATCAAACCACTTTATTAAAACATACTCTAGCAATTGAAAATCTTGGCTGTTTAAACATACGCTGTATCCACTTCAGATACAAGACAAAACTTACTCTTTAGTGCTGTTTTATCAGTCAAAACACCCCAGCTGATTCACATAGCTTTGATGCCATCTGTTTCATTTTCCTCACAGTAAACACACCCTCCACTGGATAACTAAATTAGTTTATAGATTTCCTATCCCTTCACATCAGTGCGTTGGAAAATTATACCCAGTAAACAATAGCAACAACTATTTCTGTGACAACCCTATGTTACTCATTTTTAAAATTTCAAAACCATGTTCTTTCATTAAGAACTGGGTCAGACAATTTATCAAAAGCAAAGACTTTACAAAGTAATACCAGATTTTGCAGAATTATTTAAACATTACTGCAAATCAGGTCATTAAGTAACTGTAGATTATTCCTGTATACAGATCCTTGTCTTAATCTAATATGTGAGTGTTTTTAAAGTAAAATCTGCATTAACTTTCCCAAAACTCAGGAATGACTCCATTGTATATAGATGCTTTATTATAACATAGTTGTTCATAATCTTGTGGGTTTATTTCTGAGTTTGTTTCTGTTTCAGCTATCTATGTGTGCCTGTTTTTCTTTCAATACCATGCTTAATTTCAGAAACTTGCTGCTGGATAAAACATTATATTCATCTCTCAGTACTTTTCAGTATACATACTGATTTTTTCACAACCAGTAATTCTTATTACAGTTGTTTTCTTACCTATACTTACTTACTTATTGTAAAATATTAAACAAGACATTTTGAAAAGTTACCAATTTCTTTTAAAAGACCTGCATTATCATCATAAGTATTTGGAAATTATTTTTCCACATATCTTTAGGAATAGGTTTTGTCACATTCTTACCAGTTTCATTGGAGAAATAAATTAATATGGGATCTTCTCAGTATTGAATTTAACATCTCATGAATTGTTGTGGACTTTTGAATATTAAAATCATCCAAACACCTACTTTGTAACAAGTATTTTGTTTAGGTAGCACCTTCAAGGAGATAACTGACTTGAGACTTCTGTTTAAGAGTTCCTGTTTTTCATTCTTAGGAAATGGACGAGGAGGAGAATCTATCTATGGAGGATTTTTTGAAGGTAAAAATATTTACATTAAAATTGTGCATTTAATATTTGTTCATTTGATTTTTCTCTGTTGAATCAGTAAAATTATTCATTGTATAGTAATTCCTGCTACCTTCAGCAAATCTGGAGGTTAATTTTCTCATGAAAAATTTTATGACTTTTCATTGAAGTAGAATATTTTTTAGTATATCATATTGCATCATAATGTAAATGGACAATTTCCATGATCTGTGATAAAGTTTTTGAGTTCTAGTGCCCAAATAAGAACTTCTATAGCTTGATCTTAGTCTTTATTAAAGGAAATTCAGCTGTATTTCTTAATAACAATATCTACATGTTAGGAGGTCCTTTTTCTCTGAAGATTCTGAAACATTCATTATTTAAAATTTGGCTATAATGTTTTCCTCAGATTTTAGTTTTCTCTCAGGAATTTTTTATTGGTATGAAGATCATTTGACTTCACATGTTATTTGACTATAAGCATGTTGATGTAGGAACAATTTTGTATTTTCCATCTTTCACTTTTGGGAAAGTCAGTGAAATTTTATTTCACATTCTAGTTTCTTTGTTCCCATATTCTAATAGAAAATTGAAAGTAAAACTGTTCTTTTTGTAATAAATGATGGCTATTCACAGATTAAGTTAATCAATCTGTTTTCAGAATAGTAATGTTTGTGCCTTTTTGTACTTAGAAATGGAACAGATGAAGTGTAAGAGAATCGTTTCTAGATTCTTTCCGTTGCTTTTTAAGGAGAGTTTCATTTTTGTCTTAATAAAGTTATGCTGCCTTTTCCAAAAATTGTAAAGGAGAAATGTAAATGGAAAAAATTAAGTGTGTGGGTTGGTATAGTAGTTTGGTTTTATAGCAAAAGAATTTAAAAGGGTGTGGGCGGGGGCTGGTTTAATAATTGATTATCTCTTAACTGTCTTGCCAAAAATTATATCTGGCACTAAAGAATATAAGATATGAAGAGACATGTAAATGAATTTTATTTGGGCTTGTATCTATAATATATCTTTAAACTTCACTTCTTTACAGATGAGAGTTTTGCTGTTAAACACAACAAGGAATTTCTCTTGTCAATGGCCAACAGAGGGAAAGATACAAATGGTTCACAGTTTTTCATGTAAGTATTTATAATCTGATCATTAAAAATATTCCCTTTTTGGTGTTTCATTTCTCTGTATTCCTGCCATTGATCACTACTAAATAGGACAATTCATAAGGCAGGTGGAATTTTTGAAAAAGTTAATTTTTGAAGAGGAGAAAATTGTTGAAAGGTGAGTTGAACTGTGTTGCAGATTTTTTCAAATAATGAAGACTTGTCCAGGGGACATGGAACCAACTTGAAAGGGTGAGATTCCCATTGGCCATATCAGGACAATTTGAGTATTACATTAAATAATGGTAGTATTGGGCATCAAATAAGTAATGATAGCATTGGATTATCAAGTATACTAGACTTGTAGGAATCCATATAGATAGAATTAAGTAATAAAGGAAAAGATGTTTCTTAGTGAAAGATCAGCTAATAAATGCAAACACAATTGTAGCGTTAGAAAAGTCACCATTTTTCAGTCATTTAAAGTAATAATTCAGGAAATATTTATGGATGATAAATTTAGAGGGCAACTTCAATAAGGAATAGAATATTTACGTAGAGTATAAATTAACTAGAGTAGAATGTAGTCACTCATTCATAGATTCTGTATTTGTAAATCACTAAATTACTGCTTACTAAAATTTGCAGCAAACAATGATCAGAGCTCTTATCAGAAATACATATAGTTTATTGTGTTATAATGATTGAGATTTAACCTCCTCTAAGACCTCCTCCTGGTCTTAGAACTTAATCTTTCAGCACTGTGTAGATTATTCTGGTACTTTCCTGCTCCGTATTTTTTAACTCCTTTCTTTAACAGTGAGAACCTTGACTCCCATTATTTAAAAAATTTCTACTCATTTGCTAATTCCTTAATAAATAATTGCCATTTTACGCCACTGTGAAAAAGTAACCTGCTAACTAGAGTTCACTCTTTATAACTATTTTTGTTCTTAAATTGTTTAAAAGTGAGCTTGGATTAGTAGTTTTTTGTGTGCACTTTGTGTGATTTTGTGCAAAATACATTAGATTTATTTTTCTGATTATATTTTGTTTCCACTTTTTTCTTTTTTTTTTCTTTTTGGTTTTTTAAAATGTATAAAACATTATTAGCATGATTCCAGAAATCAAAGCCAAATAGAATACCTTGAGATGTCAACTCCCACCTAACTCTTTTCATTCCATTTTTTTCACCCACTCCCACCCTTCCATCTTAAGTAATCAGTCTTTAGTTTGTTTTATCTTTCTGTTTCTTTTTTGCAAACTTAAGCACATATACATTTATTTTTCCCTTGTTCTCCTTATTGAATAGATAGCATATATATGTTTTGCTTTTTTCAGCTAACAATATATGCTTGGAATCACACCATACCATTTCAGAGTTCTTTTTCTTTTTCATAACTGCATAGTTCTCTATTGTTAATGTATATATACTGGAATTTGTTCAGCCATTTGTGTATATATGGATCTTTCTGATTTTTTTTTAATGAAATAACTTAGAGTTTGTTGGAGAAAAATTAAACTTAGATCTAATATTTTTAGGTATAAATCTCTTTGTATGTTCACTAAATATTAATATTTTAATAGCTACATATTAACATTGTTCAAATAATATTTAATTTCATTTTCGAACATTTAATTTGTTTCCCATTTTCAAACTGCTGTAATGAGCATAGTTGTAGCTATTGTTTGATATTTTATTTCTTTAAATTAGTGAAATATTTTACATTTAAGTCTTTACATATATATGTCGTTTCATTGACTTTCAAAAGAAATATAATTATATTGTGTCAGCGGTATACAAGTTAATTTCACCAGATTGTCACTAATGTATTACTTATTTTCTTCCTGTTCTAATCATGAATTTACCTATTTTAGATAAATGAGGATATATAAGTGGAATCATATATTTGTCCTTTCATGTTGACTTATTTAATTTAGCATGTTTTCAAGGTTCACCCTTATCATAGTATGTATCACAATTTCATTCTTTTTGGTTTTTTTGCCCAGCAACCCAGGGTTTTTATTTTTCATTGCCTTGCACCTTAACTGCCTGAGCCACAGAGCGGGTACAGAACCTCATTTCTTTTTATAGCTGAATATCACTTCATTATATATGCATGCCATGTTTTGTTTCTCTATAGTCCTTTGTTGATAGATATTTAATAGTTTCCACCTTTTGGCTTTTGTGAATAATGCTGCAATGAACATTGGTGTACATGCATTTGTTTGAATTCCTATTTTCAGTTCTTTAGATAAAAATACCTAGGAGTGGAATTACTGGATCATATGATGGTTCTGTGGTTAGCTTTCTTATGAACCACCAAAATGCTTTCCACATTGATTGCATCATTTTACATTCCCACCAGCTTTTTAGAAGAGTTCCAGTTTTTCTGCATTCTTGTCAACACACTTTATCCATTATACAAACGACTATGAAAGCATAATGCAAATACTGATAATTAAATTCTAGTGAGCAAACACACTTCTAGATAAGGAATTTGTGTAGTGAGAATTAACTGTGTCTAGGTACAAATTATATGCATACACACTGAATGTAATGTAATATAAAAGTATATATTTACACACCTAAATTTTTACATTTCTAGGTGATTTTAGCAAGTTTAAATGAGCATATTTATTAATCAGGAAACAATTATTTAATTTTAAAATTGGTTGAACTTTTAAAAATACACCTACATGTGAATATTTTTTCAGTAGTATTTTTTAAAATAGTAAAGCACAGTGTGTTTCAACCAATAGTTAGCTTAACTTTTGTTCCTACTTCCAAATTTCTAATACTTTTTTGGTAAAATTGTTTTTGATTGTTTATCTTGTATTAATACCCTTCAGTCAGTCAGAGATGGGGAGCTCAACCTCTGCTTCGCTAGGGCACAACTACTCAAATAACGGCCTTCTTAACTACATGACTTTAAAGTTGATAGGAGAAAAACGGGATTTAAAAAAGTTACTTCATTTCTCGATGAGGACTTTTGGCTTACCTTTGTTTTTTTCCAAAGTTTTAATTCAGATATCTCTTTAACTTGAAGTTTATGTTAAGTATAACAAACTCAAAGGCCCGTGTGTCTTACGTAAGTAGCATAAGCAAGTGATACTTGTTAGAACAAGAAACTGAACTATGAGCCCCTGTATAAGAAGTTAGGGATACTCAGTTTTGACCATTCATTGCCATATGCCACAGATTCCAAGTTTCCTGAAAGGCGTGGAATCTGAATTTTTATGTATAAGCATCTGAAATTTTAAATGTCAGCAGCTGATATAAAAATTTATAAACACTATGAATCATATCTGTTCAAGGCCTACAGAACATGTGTGAGGGTCATCAGAATATAACCTGTCCTCTTTTAATTGTTTAAAATGTTAAGATTGAAAGGCACTATTGTTAAATCCATAAATTGGTGAAATAGCTTGATAAATGATGGTATGGTCATACAATAAAACATTAAACACTTAGAAGAAACATAGAGGAATAGATATAACACCAGAAATCAACTTTAATTACATGTACATTTTCAGCAATGAGTAGGGATTACTTTTGTATAAACTGATTTTTAAAATGAATCATGTGAATCTTGAATTCTGTTCTTAACATTAATTAATATAAAATTCTATTGTGTTAAGATAATATGATTTCTGTTTGCAACTTGTTTCCAATGCAGTTATTTTCTTTTCCTTTTTAGAGATGCTAACTTTTTTTTCTCTGACTTTGTTTTTATTCTTCTATCTGATGACTTCCAAAAGAACAACGAAACCAACTCCTCATTTAGATGGGTAAAGATTATTTTATTTATTTTATGACTTACTTTAAATTCAGCTTAAAATATGAAGCTTTGATTTAATCATATTTTACTTGACTCTTTAGGCATCATGTTGTTTTTGGGCAAGTGATTTCTGGTCAAGAAGTTGTGAGAGAGATAGAAAACCAGAAAACAGATGCAGCTAGCAAACCGTTTGCTGAGGTGCGAATACTCAGTTGTGGAGAGCTTATCCCCAAATCCAAAGGTAAGAGCAAGTACATATTTCAGATAATTGTTATGCATAGAAAACAAACACAGACACACTTTAAATAGCAGGTGTTAATTTCATACTAAAGTGAATATGAATATGAGATTTTTATGTTTTTAAATATGTTTTTGTGTTTTATTTTACTGTGTACTTTTTTGTTTATCATGGGACTGCCTAACTTTTCCTTGTCATTAATTTGCAGTAATTTGTACTGCTTCTACTTTTTTGTTGTGAGTTTTTTTTAAACTGTAGTTGTCTAAATAGCGTAGTTGATACTAGTTGATACTCTTCTAGGAAAAGAGACATTGGGGAGAGGCTGACAATTGAATATAATAATATAGACTAAGAAACTTCGGGGAAACAAATTATTTCCCCTTCATGAAGTGCTTAGATTTGGGTCCACCTGGCATGATTGAGCTTCTCTTACGTGGACCCAGAATATTTGAAGTTATCTTGACTAATAGTTTGATATATTATCTGAAATGATAAGAATTTTGTTTTAATTTTTTATTATATATATTTTTATATATACATCATATATATTATATATGAAACATGTAACTAGTGCCATTAGTTTCATACCTGTTTAGAAAACAAGGAAATATTAAATTGACTGTAGTTTTATTGTATTTAATAGTCTAAGGAGTAATAGCAATACTTACTTCTTCATAGTTAACAAATGTGAAGGTCAGCCATACCATTTTTCTGATCTTTGTAATTACTCTATATAACATTCCCTCATTTTACAGATTAAGATGTTCAAGGAGCTTGGCATATCCTTGTGGCTCAGGCAGCTGAGACGCTGATGTGCAGACCACATACAGCCCAAGGACCTGGGCTTGAGACCTAGGACTGGGGTGAAAAATATCAGGAAAAAAAGGAACAACTAAAGATGTTTTTTCCCCTTCCTCCCTCCCTCCTTCCTTCCAAGATAGTTAAGAAGATCAAGTTGTTTACCACATCAGGGAACTAAGCCTCACATTCAGGATTGCTGGCTACAGATCTAGAATTTTTTTTCCATTGCATATTGCTGACTCATTAAAGTTTAAATGTCTTTAATATTCCTTTCATAATTGCCCTAAGTAAAACATTCTGTTCTCAGGTTTTAGGTATACCGATTTGCTGTGTAGCACTTAGAAATATGCATATTTTGCTTTGCTTTCATTTAAAAGACTAAAGATGAGCATAAATAAGATGTTTTTAATTTTTGTCTTTACATTCCACTTTGATTCTGATGATTTCATTTTTTCTCTCGTATCAGTTATATGCCTTGAAAACCGTTGTAGGAATGTGCTGCTGCTCATAATAGGATTATCATATAAGTTTCTTGATATTCATGAGTCTGGTTATCTGTACTTACAAGTAACAGGTGTCATAGATGCTCTTTGTTTGTGAAGACTCACTGAAGAATGAGGTTGTGTTGTGTATTGTACATTTAAAAATTAAAAACACAGTCTATATTAATGTTTTAGACTGAATCTACTGATGTTTCTTCAGAGCATTATTAGTATAATTGAAATATTTTGGTTTAAGGCATTCTTACATCCTACATCTAGGAAATCTTCAACTTTCATTCTCTAGTTGACAAGTTATTTTTTATGTATTTTGTAATCCTTAATGTCTCTTAGGATCTGTTCTCTGCTCATAAAACTTATGGATGCTGTGTGGTTTACATATTCAGAAGGAGACTTGGGTGATTAAAAAAAAAAGCTTGCATTTTAAACCATAAACAGTTATTATAGAACGTCTAATAAATTTTGTATAAAGCTTTTTTTTTTGGTACTGAAAGATCAGTGTTTGAATATTTGCTGAAAGGATGAAAGAGCAAATGAATGTCATTCTTTACATGTTATTACTTATGTCTTTATAATGTATTTTTCATCTACAAACCTATGTGAAATGCCAATGCCATTGTGGCCAGGAAGTTCAGCTGAAAGTTCATGTCGTATTTGAATGTTGTTCCTCAAACTCATGCTAAGCTGGTTTACCTTGCCTTCATCACTTTGAGCAGTTGGGGAAGTTTTGGCCCTTTATTAACGTCTGCCCAGGAGTTTCTGAAAAGGTCAGATTTGTTTTGAGCCATACCTCCCTCGTCTGCTTATTCTGGATCACATTGTGGAGAAGGTGTTTATGTTTGCGGTCACATAGCTTGCACCTGTTACCTTACAGGCCTTCAATTACCATTCAGAACATTAAAATGGGTTTTATCACCCATCAATGTAATCATTTTTAGGCACAGCTGTGTTTTGCATCCAATTCATAAGTTTGATGGCCTCCTTAAAAGAATTTTAAATAGGAGTAGTCAGAAAGTATTGTGCAGCACTGTGGTGTTCACCATTATATTTAAAATCTTGTTTGAGAGATTTACACCCCAGTTTAAGAAGAAATAAATACAGAATCTTTTTTTTTTCTTTTTCTAACTTCCTGAAAGAAAACAAAAAGACTTCTGAAGAAATCTGACTGGGCCCACCTGTATATGGTCTTGGTGAGTCTGGGCAATCTTCTTGGGCCTTTCTCCCCTTGCTTTTGTGAAATTGCGGATTCTGGTTTTTGTGCCTTTATAAATGTACCTGAGAAGGTTCAGAGTCAAGTAAAAGAACCTTCTCCCAAAAGGTACAGAGATTGAATACCAGAATAAAGACTGTATCCCCCTAGAGACTATCAATGGTCAGATTAGAGAACCAGAGAATGAAGCCGCTGCCTTGATTAATATACATGCTGTTATTCCAGGAGATGGCATGACTTCAAGTCATGGTGGTCTCATCAAAGTATTGTAGGGCTGTTTTGTTCGTTTTCTTCCAAGTAAAGGTACAGGCAGGAATGAAGGTTAAACAGACAGGCAGGCAGGAAGAAAGAGGAGGAAGAAGTATTTTACTTTATTTAGTTGTTGATCTTGATTGTTTCTATGGCCCTGGATCTTGAACCAGGGACCTTGGGATGTATGTGGACTGTGTTATGTGGACTGTATTGTAGTGGATTAAACCAGTAGGTCACCAAGGCTCACCATACTGCTGTTATTAAAGAGAGGTCTGTGTACCTTGGCCACGCAACAAGACGTGGGACCACTGGTATACTGCAGAGTATACAAAATACAAGCACTGAATTGTGGCAACATGGCAATAATAGTTAAATGAGAAGAAATTTAGGTGATAGGAAATCCATTGCCTGGCAATACAGAAAGAGCGCAATAGGGCAAACACCTGGTGAATCTCAAACTCAGGGGACAGTGGAGAAGAATCCCCAAACAAATTTCTTTGGTGACAGAGCTCCATTTCATTGTTTACTCAGGAATTAAGAGCAGTCACCTTAATTAGGTTTAGCATGTAGGTCCTGGCCTACTTTTGTGGACTGTGGTTTCAGTGATAATTTAATTTTCAGAGCCTTCGCCAGTACTATTCTGGTCTGTTTCATTTGTGTACTACCCAGGGACCTGCCTGTGTTATTCAACACCAGTTTAATTCTCAAATCCTTTCCTGTATTAGTAAGTTTTCCTTGTGGTATAGTACTTCGTATGTAACTTTAAAGAATCTGTAGAGATTCTCTCTGAAGTCCTTGCCACTTGCCAATACAGGTGGTTGAGGGTTGGTTTTGAAGCTCAGTCTTCCCTCTTTGTCCCCACTGATAGCACTCTTGGAAGGGGAGTGCTGCTTGCTATCATGGATTGGGGAGCTAGGAATGAGGAGCAGTCCAAGTTCTCTACTTCATTTCTGCTGACATAGCTAATAGGGAGTGAAATGAACTTTCCCTTGGTATTTGCTTGAAATCAGGCAGGTACTAGTAACAATTTTTGTCCTAAAAAGCCATCCTTTTCCTTGCCTGTTAGCTGGAGAGAGCAGACTTTTCTTGGAGCTTTTTAAAATCTTTGTTCATTGATATTTCAGAGTTGTAAGCTTCTCTAGCATATATCTCTAGCATATATCTGTGGTTTCTACTTGTATTTAGCAGGAAGTTAGGGAGAGATCAGTCTGTTTCATTTTGTTTGGAATTACTCTGGTCCTTTCTTCAAGATTTTTTCAATATGTAAAACCATTTTTAAATTTAGAATCAACTCATCTTAACCTGTTCAGCACCTTTCAGTGCTTACTAGCACTTTGTAGATAAGTACTCTACAGATAGTATTCACCATTATTTTTTCCTACACCTATTTCAAATTCTAATATAGTCATTTCTGCTGTCGTGCTTATTTTGAAAACTTACTTGTTTCAACTTGATATATTAGAAAACAGTTTGAGCAGAAAATCAGTTTCACCTTTGTCTGTGCATGGTCTTGTCTATGAGAAGCACTACGCTAATGCAGAAAACCATACTGAGCTGAACAATTTTACAGGCATGCACAACCATACATGCACATGCTTCGTCTACTAAGTTTCCTTAATTCATCATTTGTGTTATGAGTCACATCTATGCACAGTACTAAAACTTTCCATCTGGTTCAGATCACGCTCCCACTACATTACAGTAATTAGTGAGCTGTAGCCTCCCCACCTTTTTTAAAATTTAATATTTATTGAAATAACTTTGCTTTACAAAATAATATAAACCCATATGTGCTGGGTTCCCTAGTCCTCAAATATATGTCAGAACACCCTGCCCACCACCAGATTACCAAAAGTACTTCACCATTGTCCTTTGGATTCCATTACCATTTAGCCCACGCCCCCACTGCACTCCCTATTTGTAACCTCAGTTCTGTTGCCAATGTCAAAGGGTTGGTTTTGTTTAGTCTGTTCTTTTGCTTTGTCTCTTCATGTTCTACATGAGTGAGGTCATCCAGTGTCTGTCTTCATCTGAAGAAAACATAATTCCCTCTAGTTCTATCCATGTTGATTCAAATGACAGAATTTCATACTTTTTAAGGGTTGTGTAGTATTCCATTGTGTATATATACACCACATCTTTATCCATTCATATGTCAGTGGGCACTTGGGTAGTTTCCAAATCTTGACTGTTGTAAATAATGCTGCAGTAAACATTGGGGTACATATATCTCTGCAAATTAATGGTTTTGTGTCTTTTGGGTAAATACTCAGAAGTGGCATCTTGGGATTTCCATATTCAATTTTTCGATTTTTTTGTTGTTTCTTAAAGGTTCAGGCAGGAATGAAGGCGAGCAGGCAGGCAGACAGGAAAAGAGAAGAAAGAAGCAGCATTTTATTTTAGTTATATTTAGTTGTTCACACTTGTTTTCCACCAGACCCGGGACTTGAATCTAGGGGTATGTGATCTGCTCCTTTGGAGGAGGTTGACCTAACTGCAAATCCACTGGTACTCTATAATTAATATTTTGAGAAACTGCTATACTGCTTTCCATAAGGGTTACACTAATTTGCACTCCCACCAACAGTGTAAAAATGTTCCTTTTTATATACATCCTTGCCAACACTTGTTGTTTCCAGACTTTTGGATAATAGCTAATGAGGTGTAAGATGGTATCTTGTTGTTTTGATTTCCATTTCCCTAATAACAAGCGAGGAGGAATATCTTTTCTTGTGCCTGTTCAACATCTGTATGTCCATTTCATAGAAATGTCTATCCAGTTCTATGCGTTTTTGATTGGATACAGCCCTTCTGCATTCACTTCTATAAGCAAACTACAAGTCTTTTTCAAAATACAGTTTCATGTTTACTGTCATGTTTATGTATTGCTTAACCATTTAACATATGTAAAATTCCTCTACGATTTTTATTAGTTTCTAATCTTTTTCTTTTTAATCTGTCACTGATAAAGTTTTTGGGTTTTGTGTCCAAATCCTATTTTTCCCATAAGCCGTGTGTCATTTTATTGTGTCATTTTTCATAGCCCACTGATTTATATATAGGCACTAACAGCAGAACTGACACTACTTCTCTAAAGCCTTTCCACTTACTTTTTGTCCTCATTGACCATACTCACTTTTAAATCTATATATGTATTATAATCAATTATGTAAAATCTGTTAAATTATTATTTTCTGGTACTCTTTGCTTTACTCAAATGTTTTCTTGAAAAATGGTGGGTAATGATCATTGAAATATATTTAAGACATTTGATGGGGCTTGTGGACTTGCTTTTTAAAGAAACCCACTGCGTTATAGTTTTCATAGAAAAAAATCTTAATTCTAAATACATATAATTTGGAGCTGATGAATTAAGCTTTAGTAGTTATGGTTCAGCATATTAAGCTTTCATTATGTGAAATAATTTAACAGCTGTATTTTGTGTTTCTGTGGGAATTTTTTGGTTTGTGTTATGTTGTCTCATTTGTTTAGGTAATTCATTATGAATTAATTTTTCTTCCTTAGATTTCTTAGAAATTTGATTTATTGCCCTCTCCCCTGCATATTCCTCAGATTTTTAGTATGTATAAATAGATTTTTTTCACTTTATACATGTTCATGTCCTTTACCGCATCAGCGACAGTAGTCTTGGATTCAGATTAGTAATTAGACTTGCGACAAGACAAACATCGCCTGGCACTAAATTGATTTACCTTTACTAAAGGATAGAATAAAGAAAACTCCCTAAATTGTACATGTTTGGCATAGTGGCAATCTCATGATTTCCCATTAGAGCAGGCCTATGTGTCAGGCATCTCACTCATGATCTGTTTATGTTCCTGAAGAACACAGCTGCGCTCAACTTCTGTACCTTTTTTTTACTCTCGAGTGTAGCAGTATCTCATAAGTACTACAAAAGCAATCTTGACAGTAACCCACAAGTCCCAGATTCTCATTTATCCTGGATTGAGTATATTCCTTTAAATTCTGAGTTGAGTTTTAAGAATGATTTGTCTAAGGACCAAATCCTCAGGAATTCTTGAGGATACAAGAAAAGTAACAAACTGGCTGTTAACCTTTCGGTTGAGGTGTATTCACAGCCAGCAGTCCAAAGATTTATATTTTTTGTCCTCTTTGACTTTTTCTATTATGAAAAATGTTAATAGATGTTACATAAGTAATATATGTATGTGTTAATATATACTGAAGTGATTAATAAAATACCATAAAAATGTGATGAATGGCGAACCTACACATAGAGGCTTGTATTATTTTGTAAATCAGTTACCTTGATAAATACTGAGTTAAATAAAAGGAAAAAAGTATTATAACAAAACACCTATGTTCATTCCTCACCTTTAACAGTTAATTTATAACCAATCTCATTTTACCTATTCCTGACCACTTATCTATTTCCTATTACCCTGAAACAAATTCTATGCATGGTGTTTTTTTTTCTTTTTTTTATTGTAGTACCTTAAAATAAAGTCATATGTATAGGTTCCCCATTCCTCATATATGTCTTTTGCATACCCTGCTCTCTACCAAATCACCAAGTGTTCCTCACCATTGTACTGTGGATTCCGCTACCACTTGACACCGTCCATCCCCCACCCCCCCACCCCCCAACCTCCACAGCAAACCCTACCCCATTTCCGGTTGGTAACTCAGTTCTGTTGCAGTGTCCAGGGATTGGTTTTGTTTAATCTCTTCCTTTGTTTTGTCTATTCATATTCCACCTATGAGTGCGGTCATCTGGTACCTTTCTTCTTTGACTTAACTTTGCTTAACATAATCCCCTCTAGATCTATCCATGTTGATTTAAATGACAAGGTTTCATCTAAGGGCTGTTAGAATTCCTGTGTGTGTATGTGTATGTATACACCACATCTTTATCCATTTCTCTGACGTTGGACACTTAGGTAGTTTCCAGTTCTTAATTATTGTGAATAGCACTGCAGTAAACATGGGGGTGCATACATCTCTGCAAATGAGTGTTTTCGTATCTTTTGGGTAAATACGCAGAAGTGGGATGGCGGGATCATACGGGACTTGCATCTTCAACTCTGAGGAATCTCCACAATGTTTTCCATAAGTGTTGCACCAATTTCTACACATAACCTTTTACTGATGAATATTTCATCATTACTAAAAGATAGCTCTTTAAAAAACTAACCAATACTGTCATCATCTGCATGCTTTATATATATATATATATATATATATATATATACACACATACATATATTCCTAAATAATCAAAAATCCTGACTGAACTTTCTAATTTTTTCATTAATGCTATAATTTTAAAGGAAAGGTACAAGTAGTAATAAAGGTGAGTAGCCACAGAAGAAAAAGGAGGTAGAAGCATTTTATTTCCATTTTAGTTGTTCACACTGGTGGTTTACCTTGGACCTGGGACTTGAACCCAGGCTATGTAACCTGTGGTCTCTTTCCTTTGGAGGTGTTTGATCTAACTGCTGCACCAGGACACACTTTTTTTTTTTTTTTTTTTTTTTAAGGAAAGGCCAGCAGAAATAGGCAGACAGGAAGAGAGAGAGGAAGAAGCATTTTATTTAGCTAGTTAATCTTGGTTTTTGTGTCCCCGGGTGCTCCCACCACCACCACATGTATAGACTACATATAGCAGGCTTGACCGTTCAGCCATCACGGCACACCTGTGTTAATAATTTTGATTATTAACATTCAAACATTTGAGTAGGTCTTACAGATTTTTATGTTTTTAACAGATTCTCCCACTATCTTTTATGTTTCTTCTTTGTTTTTGTTTTTTTTTTCTTACCACCCCTGGGCCTGGGTCTTGAACGCTGGTCCACAACTTTTGTAGCCTCTATCTTAGCCACCTGGGCTGTAGAGGAGGGACTTTTATGTTTCTTTGAAACGTGAGTAAGCTAGATTATTGTTCTATATGATTTCCTATTGTACACACTGAATTTTATTAATTATATTCTTATTTTTTTATGTAATGTGTTCCTTTTATGTTTCTATTTTATATATTTTGGTAGTTGGGTCAAGAAAATACACCCCTTTTTTTTTTTTTTTTAATTCCTTTTAATGAGAATGGAAGTCACATAGAACAGGTTATATTGGTACTCTGCAGTGGCCGTTAGTTGTCAGTGCCTCGTGAAGTTGCAAAACAGTTATATTCCAACCTTATAATTCTTCATTTACTCCTGAATTACTTTTAATAAAGAACATCTTCCCTTCATCTGCCATTTAATTAACTAGTGGTACAGTTTATATAGGAAAAGCAAAGTAAATGCTTCATATTTTATTTACCAGTATCATTATGGATATATTTGATGTGTTATAGTTGACTGTAGTTTTCCATATGTTAATGTTGTCATGTCTTTGACCTGAATTCACTTCTTTAAATCTACTATGGTTTGAATTTGAATACCTTTAGATGGGTCAAGTTCTGGATAGAATTTCTATTTTATTATACCTGGTTAATTTCACTACTCCTTACACCATTTGCGTTTTTGGGTCCATTTTTAAAAGTATTGCTTTCTTAAATGGAACATGAAATTTCAATTTGAAAGTAACCTTTTTATAGAGATTGTAAACTTTACTAGTCTAAATCTCCTTTTCAGCTAAACCTAATTTTTTTAATTGAGGTGACTTTGATTTGTGAAACCATGTAAGTTTGGACATGCAGGTTCACTGTTCATCAAGTATATGATAGCAGAGTATGTCTACAATCACATTCCTGATAGTTCTCCACCACTGTCCATTAGACTGCTACTCATTGCTTCAAACCCTCAATCCCCTTCCCTTCTTATAACCTCAGTTTTGTTGTCAGTCAGTCCAAGGGTTAGTTTTTATAACGCTAGATTTCTTAGTCATTAGAGGAATGCTGAGACGTTGAAACATAAGCTCGCACCAGTGGGATCATGTTTCTTTTCACAATCAGGCAAAATATTTTTTCTGTTATTTCTCTCCTGTACTGCTAGTCTTCATAGTAGAAAATTCAGACATCTGGATTCTAATTCTGATTTTTGACTCTTTCTATGTCCTCCTCAGTTGAAATAGCTGGATGAGCTAAGTGTTAAATACTGCACTTGTTGAGAATCTGCAGAAAATAAAAATTTCTGCTTAGAAAGCTTGCTAAAAAATATTGACCAAAACCCGTTTTTTTTATCAAAGCTAAGAAAGAAGAAAAGAAAAGGCATAAATCATCATCATCATCATCATCATCATCCAGTGACTCAGATAGCTCAAGCGATTCTCAGTCCTCTTCTGATTCTTCAGATTCTGAAAGTGCTTCTGAAGAAAAATCAAAGAAAAGAAAAAAGAAACATAGAAAAAATTCCCGAAAACACAAGAAAGAAAAGAAGAAGCGAAAGAAAAGCAGGAAAAGGTCTTAATTTAATTTAGATAATATTAGTTTTATATTTCAGTTCCCTTTTATTTATATATCTGTTGGGATTTTTGATCAGTTATTTGGGAACATTAAAATAATGAGAAATATTTCATAGTATTAGGATAGCCAGCAGGTAATGTCAGTGTATTACTTTTTAGTTAGTTTGAAATATCACTTTGTGCTAAAACTTGTCTTTTTCTGCCTGTTGCCTCTGAAGAAACTAGTTTCTTTACCTACATTTTAAAGCATGCTTAAATTTCAGAGTATGTTGCCCACAGAGTTTTATATTTTGAGTCCACTTTATTAGATATTTTTTGAGAATGTGATAACAAAAGCATTTGTTTTTTGGTTTTGCTTGATTAGTTGAATTATAAAAAATGTGAAAATATTCCCCATGTAATTGTTTCTTTAGTAAAGTCAAGGTGATATAAATATGGTAACATCTTAAAAGGGGAGGAAATGCCAACAATTGAAAATTTGGAGTAGATGCAAAATAACCAAATGGAATTATTTTTGTGTATTTTTATTAAGTGCATCTAGTGAAAGTGAGGCTGAAAATCTTGAAGCACAACCCCAGTCTACTGTCCGTCCAGAAGAGATCCCTCCTATACCTGAAAATAGATTTCTAATGAGAAGAAGTCCTCCTAAAGCTGATGAGAAAGAAAGGAAAAACAGAGAGAGAGAAAGAGAACGAGAGTGGTATGTGAATATGTTTATCTTAATACTGTATCCTATCCTCTTTTGTCTTTTAATTTTCACTTATTTTAGATAATATTTAATTTACCTTGCCCTAAGGTTCAGTTTTTTTTATAGGATAAAATCTCTTGCTAACCAAATAACTAAGAAGATAAATTGACATAATTCAAACATTTTGAAAAAGAATTACTTCAACAAAAAAAAAAAAAAAACTGCAAAAACCAAATTATTTTAACTGACATGCTAAATCAATTTTATTTAAAATGAGATAAGTGTTTTAATAAATTTATATATGTTAAATCACTTGCATAGATATTTTATTAGCTAATTAAATGTTAACTCATTATTTGAAGACAAATAGTTCTCTTTTTGGCATGAACATGGTATAAACATTTTGCTGATTCATGCTAACTTGTCCCTCGTCTGATACATGTCATATTAATTACATTTCTCTGTGGTTTTATTACCAATTAATAGCTGCTTCTTCAGAGAAAGACAGTTTTAAAATTGTTCTCTTAGTACCATATAACTTAATCTGAGTTTGTTTGGATTTTCCTTAGCACTGTCAAATTAACTGCATCTTGTACTGAATCTACAGTAGTGTTTCTTAGCAGGTGGGACAGAATAGTTCTTCAGTCTCATGTTACAAGATTGTGGCTGTTGGCACTAAATACCAGCAGCACCCTTTAGTCATTGACAGTTGAAAATAATACTCATACTTTTCTAAATATCTACTAGAAATTGATAATAGTTTTGCTTAAAAAACCACTGATTTTTAGATCAATAAAGCTAATTTTCCAATTTCATTTTTATAAAGTAATGTGTTTTAATTTAATTTCTGTTTCCTTCTAGTAATCTACTTAACTCCCAACCTGTTTCATACCAGAGGCGACTTTTAGTTACTAGGTCTGGAAGAAAAATTAAAGGAAGAGGACCAAGGGTAGGTAATTTGTTCCCCAGAAAATTTTTTTAGTATATTTTTTATTGTGGTAATATTGTTTTACAATACTAAGTTTTAGGAGTGCAAGCTCATTCTTTATCAAATGTATGATATACAACATTCACTACCAAATTCACTACCGCTGTCCATTGGACCTCCTCAACCCTTAGAACCCTTAGCTCGCCCCCTGCCTTGCAACTCCCCACACACACCCCCACTCCCCCCGCTACAATCCCTTTTCCCTCTGGTAACCTCAGTTATGATGTTGGAGTCCAAAGGTTAGTTTTTGTTTTGTTTTGTCTGTTTGTTTCTTTGTATTCCACATGAGTGAAATCAGTTCTTTCTCTTTTTGATTTATTTCACTTAGCATAATCCCCTCAAGTTTCATCCACATTGTAGAAAATGGCAAAATTTTATATATATATTTTTTTTTTATCCATTCATTTATTGATGGGTACTTGGACTGTTTCTCTATCTTGGCTTTTACCAAAAGTACAAGGAATATAGAGGTGCCTATATCTTTTTGAATTAATGTTTTCTTATTCTTTGGATAGATGCTTAGAAGTGGAATACTGGATCATAGAGTAGTTCTCTCTTTAGCTTCTTGAGGAAACTTCACTGTTTTGCAAAGTAGCTGCACCAATTTACATTCCCAACAACAGTGCATGAGGGTTCCTTTTTCTCCATGCCCTGCTAGCACTTGCTACTTCTAGCCTTTTTGATAGAGGCCATATATCTCATTGTGGTTTTGATTTGAATTTCCATAATAATAGGTGATGATGAGCATTTTTTTTATGCCTGTTGGTCATCTGTAACTCTTTGGAGAATGTCTATTCAGATCTTTCATTGGTTTGTTGTTGTTGTTGAGTCATAATGAGTTTTTATGTGTCTTGGATGTTAACCCTTTAATTTTTTAATTCATTAAAACCTATTATGGGCATTCCCTTGTGGATCATGCAGCTGAGACACCAGCATGGGGAACTATGCAAAGCCCAAGGACCCAGGTTGAAAAACCAGGACCTGAGTGGAAAAAAAATTGAAATAAATAAAGATGCTTCTTTCTGTTCTCTATTCCTTCCTTCCTTAAAATGCTTCTTCACCCTCTCCCTTCTTTCCTCAAAAAAAGAAATCTTTTAAAAGCTTCAGATTTGTAACATTATATTTCAGCCTCTTCATGTACTACAATAAGAACACTACTAAAAGTCCAGTTCTGTCCTTCACCATACAGTTGACTCCTTTTACACAGTTTACTTACTACCTTCCTTCCCCCTTCTAGTAACCGCTAATTTGGTCTTGCACTCTGAAAGTTGTTTTTGATTTATTTAATTCATTGGTTTCTTTCGTTCGTTTATTTCCTACATATGAGTTAAATCATATATTAGTCTTTCTCCATCTGACTTACTTCACTTATATTCTTACTCAGCTGGTCCTGTCAGTTCTGTCTCCTAAGAAATTCATCTTCATTTCTTAAGCTCCGCTCCCCACTTCTTAGTTCTTCTACATTCTCTGTTCTATAAACAACTTCTTAACTATTCCCCATGACAGTTCTCAAACTATTTTGTCTTGTGGCTGCTTTACACTTTTAGAAATTGAGGGTTCCTTGGCATTCCCTAGTAGAGCAGTGGTTAGAGATCATTCACCTCCGAAGGAGCAAGCCACCTAAATAATCCTGGGTTCAAATCCCAGCCTGAGGAACAACTAAATGAAAAATAAGATGCTTCTTCCTGCCTATCTGCCTACTTGCCCTTATTTATGCCTGCACCTTACCTTTAAAAACTATGATTTATTGAGCGTTCCAAAAGAGCTTTTATTTATATGGGTTAGATCTATCAATATTTACTCTTTAAGAAATTAAAACTAAGAAATATTTTAAATAAAAGAAATAGATAAGTACATGTTCCATTAGCTGTGAAAGCAAAGATATTAACACATGTCGTCACATAGTCTCTAAAAACTCCATTATAAAATAATGAAAAGAATGAAAGTGAAAATAATGTTATATGAAAATAGTTTTTACCTCATAGACCATTGAATCTTGGAATCCTAGACCACACCTTGAGAATCACTGATCTAATCCTTCTCTGAACAGCATCCAGAATGGTCACTTAAAAAAATGAAAATCTGAGTGGTATTCCTTTGTTATTTATCTTAGCATAAATTTAAAATTACTACTTCAGCCTACAAGACCTCACAAAGTCTAGCCCTTGCTTATTAACTCATCAGTATCAGTACCAATTTCTCTTGTAATTTTCATCTTTAGTCATACTAATCTATCTTTTGATCATTTCTAAAACATGTTATGTGTCTTCCTGTCTTAGGAATTTCATCAGTATTTCTTACACCTCACATGTTCTGCCTCACTCTGTTTTAACCCCCTTTTATATCCTTTTCCTCACTTTTGCCTGGGTAACTCCTAGATATTCTTCAATTCTCATCTTTTATATATCATTCAACAGTTTATGCCCTTTCCTCAGACTCATTTCTTTTTTGTTATATATTTGTTACATATGTTTTCTTTTTTCTCTTTTTATACTCATTCATATTGTACCTGTATATACATATATATACTTAATAGCTGATTATGTGTTCATCTATGTGTTTTCATAGCCCATAGACTGTAAGTTCCAAGAGAGCAAAATTAGATATACCTGGACTCACTGTTTCTTCGGTGCATGGTACAATGGTTGGATCTTAAGAGCTGACTGAATAAAACATTACATTTATACAGTTTTTCCTCATATGAGAAATGTTTGCTTTGAAACATGAATACATACTTCCAAATTGAACTTTAGCAACTTAAAAAGGGTACTGCCCCTATTATGCTCTAGCTTCACTTCTACGGAGACTACGTGTGGCTAGAGTTTCCATAGTTAGTTAATGTTTCTTTTTTGGGTCTTAAAGTATGACTTTAAATTTTTTTACCTTGTTGATTTTCTCCCTGAAAATTGGAAAATTTTAGTTACTTTAGGGGACATAATATCAGGTATTTTATTTAATCCTAGGAATTCATATACTCATTAGCTATTAGAATGCTTTTATAGTTTCATGTGTTAATTTTTTTCTCCTTTTACTTTCATAAGCGTTATCGAACTCCTTCCAGATCCAGATCAAGGGATCGTTTCAGACGTAGTGAGACTCCTCCACATTGGAGGCAAGAGATGCAGAGAGCTCAAAGAATGAGGGTATCAAGTGGTGAAAGATGGATCAAAGGGGATAAGTAAGATTTAACTATATTCTTTAAATATAGTGAAAAATACTTTTTGAAGTATTTTACATGTGTTATTTTATTTAAGGTCATTTAAATTTTTTCCTGAATCTCTTTAATAAAAATAGATATCATTTTAGCTTATAATGGACACTTACTATATTCCTAATAAAATTTTTTTTTTTTTTTTTTTTTTTTTTACATTTTCAGGAGTGAGTTAAATGAAATAAAAGAAAATCAAAGAAGCCCAATTCGAGTAAAAGAGAAAAAAATAATTGAACATAGGCATGTGTCTGAGAGTCCAACCAGAAAGAGTGAAAAGGAAAAGAAAGTTAAAGATCATAAATCAGATAGCAAAGAGAGAGACATCAGAAGAAATTCAGAAAAAGATGATAAATATAATAAAAACAAAATGAAGAAACGGGCCAAATCTAAAAGTAGAAGTAAGAGCAAAGAGAAATCAAAGAGTAAGGAAAAAGATATAAGGCATAATAGACATGAAGAAAAAAGGATGAGCTCACGGAGTAAAGAAAGGGATCATGAGAGTATTAAAGAAAAAGAAAAGTCTAATTCTAAAGGAAAAGATCAGGAAAGGAGTAGAAGTAAAGAAAGGTCTAAACAGTTAGAATCAAAAAGTAATGAGTATGATCATAATAAAGGTAAGGAAAAGGATAGACATGCACAGTCCAGGAGCAGGGAACGTGATACAACTAAAGGAAAGCACAGTTATAATAGTAGAACAAGGGAACGGAGCAGAAGTAGGGACAGAAGCAGAAGAGTACGATCTAGAAGCCATGACCGAGATCGCAGCAGAAGCAAGGAGTACCATAGATACAGAGAACAGGAGTACAGGCGAAGAGGCAGGTCACGAAGCCGGGAGAGAAGGGCATCACCAGGAAGATCAAGAAGTAAAGATAGGAGGAGGAGAAGGAGAGATTCACGGAGTTCAGAGAGAGAAGAAAGTCAAAGCAGAAACAAAGAAAGATACAGAAACCAAGAAAGTAAGAGTTCACACAGAAAAGAAAATTCTGAGAGTGAGAAAAGATTGTACTCTAAAACTCGTGATCATAATAGCTCAAATAATAACAAGGAAAGAAAGGCTGATAGAGATCAAAGTCCATTCTCAAAAATAAAACAAAGTAGTCAGGACAATGAATTGAAGTTCTCCACATTGAAAAATAAGGAAGAAGAAAAGACCAGATCCTCAATGGAAAAAGAAAACCAAAAATCAAAGGGTCAAGAAAATGACCATGTACATGATAAAAATAAAAAATTTGATCATGAATCAAGCCCTGGAACAGATGAAGACAAAAGTGGATGAGTGAGTTGTGTAAACTTATTTCCATTCTGTCTCAAATTTTAAGTTTTAGAGACTTTCTGATGAATCACCTATGTTGTTTTTTTTCTCCATTGTTTTGGGTTGTTTTATGTTTGTCCCTTTTTTTTTAAACATGGACTTTACTGAGTTGATCTTTTGATAATCTGCAACCTGGATAATTTGTACTGCTAAAGTTTTAATAAACTTGAAATGAGAAAACACTTTGGTGAATACTGTGTGCTATGTTTAACTATTTCTTGTATGCATTTTTGTGTTGCAACAATCAGCCAATTGCAAACATGCTATCCTACATCCTAATTTGTGTGATCAACCAATTGGAGATAAGCATAACTGATTGTTGGAATACATTGTTAGAAAAGCTTGTGTTTCCTATGATTAAAGTAACTTTAGAAGTCACTAGGTAGAAGAAATCTTGTGTCAGTTTTCCAGTTGCATTTATAGTAGAGGCTGGCAGCAGCAGCTTTTAATTTTACAGAAGCAGGATACTAACAATGAGATCTTAAGTCTTTGCTTTTGATTTTATAGTTATTTGTGCTTTGAAATAAGTAGTTATTTATATTGTGCTTTATGCTATTTATAGTTTCACCATAGCTTGTTTTATGTCATTTTTTCTGTTGATAAAAATAGTTGTTTTTTTAGTTGATGTACTGATTGATCTTGACTTGCTGTTATATAGCATCTAACAACTACGTGGAAGATCAGATTTTAATTCTCAGTTCTATTTTGCTTTTGGTCTCAAGAGGTGAAACTTGCTTTTGGAGAACATCATTTCATTATTATTACTACTACCCTTTTCTAAAGTTAAACAAAACCTTTCTCACTAAAACTTACCACTTGTGCAGGTCTTTTAAGTTATAGACAGTTTCTAAAAATTGTTTCTCCTGACTCATTAACTTTCAGGATTTTTCCTTTTTGACCACTGACCTATATAGAATTCAGTGTTAACTCTGCATGGTTTTGCCTTTTTGTTTTCTTTGTTTTTTTAACTTGAAGTGACTTCTCTAACTCTTACAGCTGCCAGTTTTTAATTGGCAAGAAAATGCATCTTTTCTATATATGTATCACAATAGACTATAGCATGTTTATGACTCATTTCTATTTGGGTGACTTTATACCATTACTGTTAACTTTATTTTAACTTGGCATGTATAACATTGCCACGTAGAGTAGAAAGTTGCAAAATTTGATAGCTTACAGAGTTAAACACTAAAGATATCCAAAGTCCATTTAGAATTTCGTGTGCTGTATATTGCTACTTTTGTGGTGTGTGGCCTTTTATTCTGTAATTTCTCTTTTAAATACTGAACATCCAGCAAATATAAAACCTGCCTCATTGGAAAAGAAATTTCAGAATTCCAAGTAATAGTAGCCTCTAGAGTGTTTTGTACTTTAATATTTGTCCATATAGTGTTAATTCTATCACCAGGGTATCTCTTCGGTAAACCCAGTAGCTACTTAGTGCTATTTGTGCTGAGCAAAGCAGCATTCCCCATAATACTTCCCAGTGCTGATTAATAGAGTAATGATACATTTGGCATTGTGGCAGCTGTTTGCAAAATGAGCAGGATAATGTTTTTAAGATTTGGAATATCTTGAAACAAATCCACAGTGGAGCCTTTCCAACTTTTTTTCCCTGGTAATAAATGTATTAGATGTTTATTACACTCCAGGGTCATTGATTCCTGAGAAACTTTTGGCTACAAACCCATTTTAGGAATAATTGAGTTTTGAGTGCTCGAACTATAATCTGTTGATGTATTTTAAACTAGTTATTGTCTTAAATTCAGTGAATTGCATTTTAAAAATCCTTGTTACAAACTTTTGAGCTTCAAGAAAGGTGCTATTTAAGGAAGGATTTGTAATAATTATATTTAAAAGTTTTTTAAATGATGCCATGTAAAAATACTCTGTGTTGTTTGATCCCAGAGCTTTATCTTCTAAGGCTTAATAGATAAGCAACAGTGGGGGGCAAGGGGGGATTTAGTAATTCCAGAAGTAGTATTTTCCTGCTTTTGTTATCAAAAGAGCAACTACATGCTGACTATTATTTATATAAACTTTTTAAAAAGCTTTCTGCTTTTATAGTAGAACAGAAGGAGTTGATGTGAGAGATGACAATCAGCTAAATTTTATTTTCGGAATATAAAGAACGTTTTAAAAATGACTAAGCAGCATGAATTGTACCTCAAAACTGCCTTTGATTCTGAATAGCACATTGCTCAAACTGTTCTTTCATTACATTTTTAATAATTGTGCCACCTTTAGTTTTGCTTTGAACATATTCTGATTTTCTAAAATCTATTTCCTGTCATATTGGTATTGTAATTGAGTCTGAGCTTATAGTTTGTTTCAGAATCTCTTTGACTGTTCTCTTATGGGTATTTAGAGTAGTTTGTTTTTATTGCTTTATTGGCAATATCTAGATTTTTTTTTTCAAAGTCATTTCATGTGAATTGTTTTTCTGAGTAAATCATCTGCCACAGAAATTGACACCAGAGAGAGATTAATGAATAGTGGAGAAGCTACTGGGTTGCTTTAAATAAATTTTAAAATTACTCTAGTATTGAGTTCTAAGTTCCATAAAGCACTCATGGAAGTTTCAAAGAATTTGATCAATATATCTTTGCACAAGTGTGATACTGATTTCAACATTCTGGCTTTGTTGATCTTTGATTCTTGTACCTAATAGAAGGGATGTAACTGAGAATAAAAATTTAATGTTATGGACAGACAGGAACAAATTGAATTTCTAATTTGCGTAGTTGTATTAACATGATTCTTGCTAGTTTTCAAGTTAGTATATGGAACAAGTAAGTATGTTTTTAGTAGTTGTGCTTCACTCTGAATGATAATTTTTCTCATTACACTTTGAACCTTTTTATCATAAATTTCTATAAAAATTTGTTCCCTTTATTTTCTCCTGAAGATACTTTAACTGTATGGAATAGTTGATTGTTATAAAGAAACATAAAATCGGGTATTTTTCCCTTTCCTTTTGGTCATGTTTACTGTAATTATTCCATTTATCCATATATTACTGTTGAATAGGCTTTCCAAGAATTGGTGTAATCTAGTTACGTGAAAAAGGTATGTTCTATTATGCTTATTTAAAAAGTTAATAAACTCCAGGAAATGCAGCATTTGACTGACTCCTGCCCATAATGTTTTCCAAATGCCCTTAAAGGATTCAGGCAGAAATGCAGATTCTAGCCTATAATGTGACACAAGAAATAGTAAAGGAAAAGAAAATTCACAAATTTTTTAATTCCGTCAGCAAGGTTGGAGATGGTAGTATTGAGGGTTTTATTTGCATTTAAGTACAGAAAGAAGTAGTGGTATTAGTGTTTCTGCCCTTTTTTAAAAAAGCATATACATTACTAAAAGCACATGTTGTATATTTTGTTCCCCTTTTGTGTGTTTATAGTATTTTAAAGCTTTGATATATTAATTGGATCTTTGTATGTGGGGATGCTAACATTTGTGGCTGCTCTCTGTAGAAGGGGAATACTAATGAAGTTGATGCACTTCTTTTCCTAGCTCAAAAGTCACTGTGATGTATATTTTTTTAATGAAATTTAGGAATAAAGTTGTTGTGGCAATTGTAAAATTAGTTTCAAAATGCTGCTTCTCTCATTAGTAACTGTTAAAACTGTTTTCTGCAAATTGCATTTTACAGAATTTACTTCAAATCTGTATCAACTTTTATAGTTACATTGTATTAAATAAACTACTATAATAAACATTTGTTTGTATTTTTAATTATTGTTTTTTTAGTTAATATTAAGAGCGAGAAATAATGAAGATAAAGGAACTAAAAATAAACTTTTATTTTACCCAGCAGGATATAGAGTGATTTGTAGTGTGTAAAAATAAGTTTAGCAATACTGAACTTTTAAGAATTTAACCGGCAGTAGTGATTTCCAGGTTTGAGAGTAAGTTGTAGTGGAAATGTTTACTCATACTGCTTCAGATGGCAATGCGTCTTGCCTCAGCTGACTTTCACTTGGAATTTACATGACTGTCTACTGGAATGCTACTGTTTGCCTCAGCATTGGGAACACTATATAAAGTGTTGACTTTTGTAAAATGTCTAATTTTTAATTGTTTACTTTTGTTTCTAGATGGGAAAATGCACCTTTTTGAAAGTTACTAAATATGAGTATATATATATATATATGTGTGTGTGTGTGTCTATATATACACACAGGCGCACACACACGTATGTATATGTATACACACACTTCAATAAGAACATTCTGACCATTCAGTGATTTGTATGTGTTTAACAGGTAAATATTAACTCAAATTCTGAATTGTTAAATGCTTTATTTAGCTAGGGGAATATAAAATGTGAGTACTGTCATGTGGGCTGTGCAAATTGTGTTTTAATATACTTTATGTTTGCTTTTTCTGTTTTTCATTGCTCTCTTTCCTAACTTAGTACTTTTTATTTTTAAATGCTGATTGCATAATTTTTTATACCTTTTCCCTTCAAAATCCTCTCAGTACTCAAAATGTCTTAATTGCAGTTTACATCATTGCTACAACTTTTAGCTATGGGTTTCTTGTATCTGATTAGTAAATTAATAGAACGGTTCTGTTTCCTTCATTCAGAGTGTGCTTTGCCTCGCAGTTTTTTTTTGTTTTTTGTTTTTTGTTTTTTTTTTTTAAGGAAAGATACAGGTAGGAATGAAGGTGAGCAGGCAGGAAGAAAGCGGAAGAAGCACTTTATTTTATTCATTTGTTTACCTTGGTGGTTTCCCCAGCCCTGGGTCTTAAACTGGGGATTTTGGGGTGTATGTAGACTTAGGACTGTGCCTGGTTTAAACTGCTAGGCCACCAATGTGCACCTCTGTTAAATTTCAGTGAGTTGTTTTATGATTGATTTTTAAATTTTGAGTAGCTTTTTTGTTTTTAATGTAGTTAACTCTAGTAGGAAGACTAATATTGTCTTTGGTGTTCTGTTACCTAAGTTGGTTTTAAAACATTGTGTAATTAAGAATTTTGGACAGATACTAAGGTAGCTTTATCCAAAACAGGTTATGCTTCCTAGAAATGAACTTAAAAGGCAAGATAATGGCAGATGTTCCCAGACTTCATTAGAAGTTCACTGTACCCTTGCATCTCAGTAATGTTAACATGGTATCAACTCAAGACTAGAAGAAACCCCTTAAAGTTGTGTTTATTCAGATCAGATATCCAAAATATGTCCTTAGTAGCCATGTGAAAAATTAAAATATTTTTTTCACTCAACCATAATTAGTTAATAATGGGATGTATATAGTGTTTGTTGTAATTATCAACTACATTATTCCTTTAAAGGTGATTTTAATTTTTTATTGTAATCTACGCATTATAATAATTTCCTATGTATAGGTTTTCCATTTCTTAGATATATTTCAAAACACACTACCTCATCACCAAGTGTTCATCCCCATTGTCTAGTGGGCTCCACCACCATTTGCCCCCACCTGCCCCATTCCCTTTTTGGTCACCTCAGTTCTGCTGCAGATGTTTCAGGGTTGGTATTTTTCATCTGTTCCTTTGCTTTTCTATTCACATTCCACCTATGTGTGAGGTCACCTGGTATCTAGCTTTCTTCTTCTGACTTGTTTCACTTAGCATAACCCCATCTAGTACCATCCATGTTGATTCAAATGACAGGATTTCCTCTCCGCAGGGCTGTGTGTGTATGTACCATTGTGTATATGTACCACATCTTTACCCATTCATCTGATGTCTTAGGTAACTTCCAGTTCTTAACTATTTATGAATTGGGCTGCACTTAACATGGAATGTATACATCTCTAAAACAAGGTGATTGTGTATATTTTTGAGGGATGGAGGCAAGTAAGCAGGAAGGTAGAGAAAAAGCATTTATTCATTTCGGTTGCTCCCTCCTGTACCCTCCTGAACCCAAGTCTTTGGGCTTTATGTAGGCTATGTCTGAGCCACTGGGGCGCACCACAGTTGTTTTTAAACCTGGACTCATCCATAAGCCCCCACACAATGGTTCAGAATGATAGTTTGCTTACAGAATATCTTGCCATATTTTAGTAAGTGCTCATTCTTGCCCCACATAATACTTAATCACAATCTTGGGTATAGCTTGAGAGTCTGCTCAGTGCAGCCTATGAAAGGGTGTTGTGGAAGTCCTGAAATTATATGCCGAATATTGTCTACATGTGTACAACTGCTGAAGGAGCTATTAAGTTTTATTAGATTCTCAGAGGGATCATTACATTGTTTTTTACTTTAATTTTTTTTTTTGCTATAGGACTTAGTTCCTGAAAGAATAATATTCTGCGTAATTTATGCTTGTGCCTAACACTCCCATTTGTGGGACTCTATCTCAAAAGTATGTTGGTGAAACATGAAACATGCTTAAGGCACATTTTAAGAAAATGTGTAATAGTAAAGGACTGGAAACTACCTGTCTCGGTATGCCACTGGTTAAACTGGTATGTGCATGCAACAGAATATCATGCCATTAGAAAGAAATAGTGGTCTTTATATGCTGTTATGCTGTGATCTCTAGGATGTATTCAAAAGCAAATTTCTTTTGTATAAGAGTATAATACATACGTGTGTATATATACACACTTATTTTAAAAAATAGGCAAAGAACAAAGCAAGCTACTTTTTTGGAGGGGTGGAGACTATTTGCAAATTTCATACTTAATAAGGGGTTAATGTCCAAAATAGGTAAAGTACTACAACTCAAGAACAAAATATGTCATGAAAAAACTATGCCCAGAACTTGAGACATTTCTCCAAAGGTGATACACAAATGACCAACAACGTGAAAAAAAATTTTAAACATCAATGTTAAGGAGATGCAAATTAAAACCACAGTGAATTACCACCTTATACTCATTAGATGGCTGCTACCAAAATAAGAGTTGGTTGGGGATGTGTGCCCTTATACACTGTCAGTAGGAATAGATGGTGCAACCGATGTAACAATATGATGGCTCCTCAAAAATGTTTAAATATGATCTAGCAATTAGCATATATCCAAAAGCAGTTTCTCAGATACTTGCATTCATGTTTATAGTAACAATTCACAGTTGCCACTTGTGAGTGAAAGTAATCCCAAGTGTCCATTGATGAAGGAATAGATAAAATGTGCATGTGGTGGAATATTCAGCCTTTAAAAATGGAAGGAATTCTGACACATGCTATTGCATTAGATTAAATTTGAGGACATTATGATAAGTAAAATAACCCAGTCACAGAAAGACACCTTATAGTGTCATTTGACACTAAAAGTGTTGAAGGATAAAAGTAAATACATAAATTTCAACTGAAAAGAAAACTTCCAATGGAATATTATTCAGCTGTAAAAAGGGATGAAGTGCTTATATGTGATACAACATGGATGATTGAAAATATGCTAAATGAAGTAAGCCAGGCAAAATAGGCAAATCCATAGAGACAAAGATAAGTATATAGCAGTGATCAGAGAGGGGGGCTGGGGAGTGACTGCTTGCTTAATAGGTACTCTTTGCATTTGGCACAGTGAAAAAGTTCTGGAACTAGACAATGGTAATGGTTGCACAGCATTATGAATATACTGAATACCACTGAGTTTTAAATGGCTAAAATGATGTATTTTATGTTGTATATTTTATCCATTTAAAAAATATATATGAAGTAAACATGAAAAATCAGATCAGACATTAGATGAAATCTTTATTCATAGAAATTATAAGCATATAATTCACTTACATTTTATTGCTCATAATATTAGTTAAAATTTATTCTCAATCTTAAAAATAATTTTTCTCTAGCATGTAAAACCTAGCCTTCCCTTAGATTTTTGAAAATTGTATTTGGATTCTTCCTGGGAGTTATAAAAAGGAAGCTGGGCTCCAGTGGTATCATGTGTCTGATAGTTGGGTCTTAATCCACCTCTCTCCACAAAAACTGATCCACGGCCACCTCCAGGTCCTTCCTGGACAGCTCTTACAAGAGGATATATATGTTTGTTTGTTGATTCGGACTCCAATGCAATTACTTCCCGGGCGTAATCCCGAAATTCTTTCTCCTTTTCAGCCACAAGAGCTTCAGTATGTCTGTAATACTCTAATTCTGCTTGTTTTGCTTGCTTTGCATTAAACTTATTTTTGGCCTATTTTGGAAAGAAAGGATATACGATTTCATATTACATAAGATCAACTTCCTAAATATACATAGCATTGGAGTTGTAGCTATAATTTTCTAAACTCATTGATCTTTGACAAGTACTGACAACTGTATACAGTATTTTATTTCAGAAACTCACGTTTCTCACAATAGTGTCATGTTCAAAGTATGGCTCAAAGAAACCTTGATCTTATGTGACAATACATCTTCAAATTTATGAATGTAACAATACATCAAAATAATTTAAAACATGAAATTTAGATTTAAAAAGTTTAGAATCCTGTTTCTACTATTTGTAAGATATTTGGGCGGGTGTAGAAGATACAATCACTATCCCCCACCACCACCACCCTATCCAGTATTCTGAAGGAACTCACTCAGACCTACTGTCTTAAGTCAGCCCAACCTGCGAGGTGAATCATCAATGACTATCTGAACTAAATTATGCCACTTCTCTGTCTCCCAAGAATTTGAAGTTGGAGTGAGTGACATTTATCAATGTGGGCTGATCAGGACCTGCGTTAACTAAGTACTCAAATCTTTCAAAGCAAAGTTGTCAACATTTTATAAATGTTTTATTAACCAAAACATTTTTTAAACTTACATGAGGTGATTTAATGATCTTTTAGATTTCTATAAAATTTTGCTTAAGTTTTCATTTTGTCTTCTCAGCAGCATCTTTAAGAAATGCTGTTTGTCAAAAGTAAATTATTTTGTCTATTTATGAATACACTGAATATTCATGAAAGTGTTTTTCAAAATCAGTAACAAACACTTCAGCATAAAACAGTAGCCCAAGCCTGATATTTACCATAAACTGAATTTTATGAGGAAGAAAGGCAGAGTTAGATGAATATTAAATACTTTTTATTACTTGAATAAAAATTTACATGCTGTTTATGGAATTTGTGATAAAATATCAAGAATGTGAAAAACTTAAATGATTACACAGGATTAGGGTAAAAAAAATCAGAAAAACAGTTAAAAACTATCTCATTCGTCATGCTATAATTTGGGATCCATCCTAACATGGAACAATTAAGGTATGTTGGTTTGGTAGCTGCATATAGAAAGATCGAGAAAGAGGAAAAAACGAAATACAAAAATGGAAGTACAATGCAGAGAAAGGATTACCATAATGGATAATAATAGTGGTGCCTCATTTGACATCCAGTAAGTATAAATACAGATTCATGAAGAAAAATTTTGAATATGGGCTTACAATCTTAAAAACTGTAACAGGTTGAAGGTGTAAGTAAAGTAGTAAGTAACTTTGGAGGATTTAGAGAGCTTATTATTTTGAAAATTGTGATTATATCTAAGGAGTCCCTGTCTTTTACGAGATACATACTGAAGTGTACATCAATTAAATGATAAAATATCTGGGCTTTGTTTGAAAATCATACACATAAATCCCAAGAACCTGGTTCACATCCTGGAGCCAGGAAAAACAATGTGAATAACTAAAATGTTTCAAAACAATAGTATAATGGAGCTTGCTTCTGGTAATGGCCAGATGAGGAGGTTGGTCAATTCCCAACCACAGAAAACAAATTCATTGCTAAAAATTATTAGAATCAACCATATACAGGTACTTACTTGAGAAGTTAGTTTTGGTTTTATTAATGAAAAACTACTAAATCAGGTAAGAATAGCAGGCTCACTGGCATTTTTATCTGAAGGGTATTCTTCCCACTCAATAGAATCGGCATATTTACCAATGACAGCAGATTACATTTGGGTTGGGTGGCAAAGCCACTAGATAATTAAGGGAGAGATGCTAAATGTGGACAGTTACACAAGTGAGATGATAAACTCTACGAACATCCCTAATTGATAAATTACACAAGCACACAGGAGCCGAACAAAAAAAAATCTGCAGGACACTGTCATAATTTGGTGTGCCGCCCTCAACCCACTCACAGCTTGCATAACAAGGGTAAAAGCATTCCTGACTTAAGGTATCTAAATATAACTCTGGCCACATTATTGGTTGTCAAATAATGCCAGTACTGTGAGGGGACCCTACGGAGTCAGGCTTTATTAAAAAAAAGAAAAAAAGCGAGCAGAAACATCAGAGGTTTCTGAATATGGTGAAGAGAGAAGTCATAGCTTGGGCTCTGGGAAAGAAATGGCTTACGAAAACAAATACCAACAACTGTCAGAACAAAACAATCTACAACTATTCAATATGTCAAGTTTTCAACCAAAAATTATTAGACTTGAAAAGAAATAGGAAAGTTTTACATATTTTTCCTCAGGGAAATAGGTTCAACAGAAAATCTGGAACAGCATATTGAATTTAGCAACTAGACTTCAAAGCTATTATGAATATATCCAATTAATTAAAGAAATACCATAATAGGAGTAGGGAATCAAAACAAAGAAACCGAAACTATAAAGAACCAAATGAATATGGTAGACTTGAAAGTTCAGTTATTGAAATGAAAAATTTACTAGGTGGTTTAATATCAGAAACAGTGAATCTGAAGATAGAGCAATAGAAATTGTCCTGTCTGAAGAAAAGAGACAAAAAGATTAATGAAAAATGAACAGAGTCATATATGAGTGGAATAATATCAGATGTTTCTCCATAGGTGCACCCTGGTGGCTCAGGCGCTCAGATTGCAGCTGTGGTACAGTCCACACAAGCCCAAGGATCAACCTCGGCCCTGGGGGGAGCAACCAAAATGAACTATCAAATTAAAACCTAAGACTGCCTCTCCTCTTTTCTGGATGCTTGCGTGCCAACCTGCCTTAATTAAAAAAAAAAAAAATTCTATGTAGATGGAAATTGGGTCCTGAAGAAAAACCAGGAAGCATTTGAAGAAATTATTTCTTTCCTCTTCTCTTTCTGCCTGCCTGCCTACCTGCTTTCATTCCTATCTAACCCTTTCCTTAAAAAAAAAAAAAAAGGCCCCAAATTTCCCACATTTGGTATTAATTTGAATATCCAAGAAGTACCACAAACTCCAAAGAGGATAAGCACAGTGAAAACACATCAGACTCAATCTGCAGAAAGCCAAAAAAAAAATGAAAACTTGGAACAAACAAGAGTTAAAAATGACATCACACCTAGGAGACCAACCATGTAATTAACAGCAGATTTCTAATCATAAATAATGAAGATCAAGATACTAGAAAACATGGTTTAAAATGATAACTACTAGTTACATCCAGTGAAATAAAAGTTAGTTAGGCACGTAACTGCTTTCCTTTTTCTGTCTTTCTACTTGCCTTCATTCCTGCCTGCTTCGTTTCTTTAAAAGAAAAAAAGAAATGCTGATTCTTTCTCTCTCTCAGAAGAAGATGGGAGGCGGAGGGGGAGGAGGAGGAGAAAGAGGAAGAGTGGTTAAGTCTGCATGCCAGCACAGCCCACATACAACCCAAGGACCCAGGTTCAAGACCTAGGGCTGGGAAACAACCAAGAGGAACAACTAAATGAAATAAGTGCTTTTTCCTCCTATCTCTTCCTTCTTGCCTGCTCACCTTAATTCCTGCCTGAATCTTTCTTTAAACAGAAACAACCAATTGAATAACTTCACAAAAGGCATACAAATGGCTAACAAAGACATGAAAAATGCTCACTATCTCTAGACACTAGGAAAAAGCAAAATAACACCATGACCTATCACTACACTAGAATCTCTAAAATTAAAGGAGGGTAAAACAAGTCTGGAGCATTTTGTCCTCACATGCACTGTTAGTAGTCATAAAAATCGTATAGCCATTTTGGAAAACAGATGTTAGTCACAAATGATTGGATGCCAGATCTCCACATATGTTCTAAAATCTCTCTCTCTCCCGCCCAACTCACCTCAAGTCTGAAACCTATGAGATTCCAATCAACAGTGTCCTGGGTTATAGTTATAAACAAGAGAAAGAGCAAAGCAAAGAAGATGAGCACAGAGGCCTGTCATCTGCATTCGGATTTTCTTTATTATATACTAAAGCACAATAGTAAACAAGGATAAATGTGTGCGTGCAAGAGGCATAAACCTATTCAGAGAACTTCAATACAGATTAAAAACAGAAATGAAGTCCTCACATTTTTTAATATATTTTACTGTAACAAAACCTTAATGACCATTTGGTATTACCTGACAAAGGAAATTGTTTGGGAAACAGAAAACTAGCATAAACTCAGTATTACATATTTGCTGCTAAGATAACTACAAGCATTTAAGAATAATTACCATTTGCTGAATATGGGCATCTTGAACTTCTCGGTGTTCTTTATCAGCTTTGAGTTTTTTCTCCTTTTCATTCTCCCAGAAAATCTGATCTGCTTTCATGATAGCTAGCAATTGTTCTTTATCCTCTATTTTTCTTTGTCTTTCTTGATCCTCTTTATTTTTCAGCTGGAAGTTAAAAGACAAATGAAAGAAAACTATTTTGAGCCATCAGTGCTCTCTAATAAGACGGAGTTAAAAAAAATTCAAGCAGAAAGTCAACCAGGAGCAGTGCCAGGGCAAAAAGTTGTGCGCACCTGGGAAGATTCCCATGTGGACACTTTGGTTTAGTTTGGTTCTATTTTTATAATATAAGAAAATACTCAATGGAAACTCAAGAATAAGGATATTGGTTTAAAAAAGAAAATCCAGGAACAAAAAAGCAAGATCTTCTCAAGGTACACAAATATTTACAGGTAAATGATTAATTGCTATACCATTCATAAACTAGCCAATTTAAATGTATGACAATCATGTAGGAGATTAATTTTGAAGGATTAAATGTGAAGAATAAGAAACATAAAACCACAAATAGGGTAATTTTTATTTGGTTTGTCTTAAAAACATTCAATGAAAAGCATATTAAATGAATAACAAATTTTGCATTTCAGGTTATTCTGAAAAAGAAGAGATTACATTCTATCTATAAAAGGAAGCGATTATTACTTTCCATCTATATCAACATCTTATTTACAACTGATAGTCACACAATTTCAATATAAGAAGATAACTCATATATTGCTTTTTAAAAGTCTGCTAGTTTTTTTGTCAGAGAGGCAGAGAGAGTAGAAACTACAGGGGAAAGTTAAGTTTGCTTTTTTCATTTTTGTCATAATTGAATTGCTTACCACGACAGCTCTATATTCTGCAATTGCTTCTAATTCTGCTTTGTTTTTTTCATATTTTTCCCTTTCTCTTTTTTCCCATTCAGCCTCAGCTTCTGCAATATCTCTAGCAATAATCAAATCTTCATTGTCAAGTTTCTCCTTCATTAGCTCACTCAGGAAGTTATTTATTCTTTCTCTCCGTTCCTCCATTAGCCTACAACAAAATAAGCATCACTTGTCAAATCTTCATGAATGAATATGCTATGGAGCCAAATAATTTAATTAGGAAGTCAGCTATTTTATAATCTTTTACAAGACTGAAAAAAAGTCCCATTGCTACTTACAAACTTACATATACTGATTGTTTTAAATGGAAATGACTTTTAGTACTTTATATTTAGAATAAAGTATATTTTAAAAATCCAAAAGCAATAATGCATATAATATGATTTTGTGTGTGTGTGTGTGTATATATATATATATATATATATATATATATGAAGTAAAGTGTTAAAATTCTCCACAATACAAATTTTTTTAAAATCCATTATTAGACTACCGTGCTTACTCTAACACTGGATACTTCGGTTATAAAATAAATCAAAACTCTTTCTTTAGAAAATTTGAACAAAATCTAGTAAAAAATTATCAAACCCATCTTCTTAGCATACCCCTGTTATCAATTTATTGACCTTATCTGTAATATGTCTCTCTCCCTTTACACTGTGAGATTCCCAAGGTAAGGGATGGGGTAAGTCCTCTCTAGTTCCGGGCATGGAAAAGGTTTTCAAAACAGAATTTTAATCACTTTTACCGATTGCTTACTACATGCTAGGCCCATTTCAGGTCTGAAGACACAACAATAAACAAAAACATTACAAATTTCTGCCCTCATGGAGTTTTCACTATAGATGGGTAGAAGGTAATAAACCAAAGAAATCATTAAAATAGATAGAGCTGAATTTAATGTAGTATAACACAGATGTAGAATTTACAATGATGCATCTTAAACCTATATAGTGTTACAATGCAACATTACTTCAATAATAATAAATAAGTAAGGTACACCCTGGTGGAGCAGAGGTTTTGTCAGTTGCCTTCTGCCTGTGCAGTCCACATACAACCCAAGGACTTCAGTTCACATTGTGGGGCTAAAGGAACAACCAAAATGAATTACTTAAATGAAGTGCTGCTTCTTCCTCTTCCTGCTTACCTCTTCCTCTTCCTCTTTCTGCTTACCTTCATGCCTGCCTGCACCTCTCCTTAAAAATAATTTTCAAAAGAACTAGAAACAACTTAGATATGCTTCAACAGTTGAGTTAAATGTAGTTATATCTCCCTTCACCCCATGTGTATGTATATATAGATACATGTATGCATATATACATGTGTGTATATATACATACAGTAAAATATACTCAGCAATAAAAAGGAATGAGTTACAAATATATACACACAAATAGTGCTATATACCAAAGGAAAGCAGTTAAAAGAATAATTAATTGGAGGAGTGAAGCTTGTAATTTTAGATAAAGTAGTTAGGGATAGCCTCAATGAGAAGCCAATATTTGAGTAATGATCTGAAAGAGTTAAAGGTGATGAGTATTCTCCAGAGAGGGCACAGGAGCAGTCCAATGTGAGTGAAAGAGGAAAAAAAGAGGACAGTCAGAGCTGAGGCCTGAGACAGAAGGTTGGGTCAGGTGGGAATTAGGAAGAGTGCAGAGCCGTACAGGTCACAGGAAATATTCTAAGTGAGATGTGAAACCACCAGAGGACTTTGCACAAGGGGAAAACATGATCTAGACAGCAACACCATGTACTGCTACTGACCTCCTATCCTATTCTCTTCTTTCACCTCATCCCAAATTGCTCACAAAGAGGTAAGCAATGACCTCTAAACCTTATGGATGCTTCATTTAAAAAATCTCATTTCATATGTCCACTGATCCAGCATCAGTGACTGCTCTTTTCTTACTGAAAGTTTCCTCCCTTGCTGTTTCTCTGGTTTTCATTCAATTTCTGCAAACTAGTATTTGGTCTGCATATTATCTCCTTTTCCCACTTGACCCTTTAATATAGACTTCCCTAGGGATCTTGTCACTTTCATTTCTTACCTACTCCCCTTAGGTAAGCACATCTCAATCCACAGTACTAACTATGACAAAGCCATTATCAGCTCACCCTTCTAGAATAGATTTCCAGTATTTCCAACCAGCTACTGGATATTTACCCTTGATATCCCAAGGGAAACTCAATTCACATATTCCAAACTGAAATTATATCATTAAGTGCCTAATGATATATAAAATAATGAGACCTGGCCACAGCCTGGTGGCCTAGTGGTCTAGTCTATCCTAGGAGCATTCCCAGATACATCCCAAGGACCTGGGTTCAAGACCTTGGGCCAAGGGGTACAACCAACGTGATCAACTAAAGAAAAATAAAGTGCTTCTTCCTCCTGTTTCTTCCTGCCTACCTACTCTCTCCTGTATTGCTGGCTGTACCTTTCCTTTAAAACTGAATGAATATAAAATAATGAGACCTAATACCTAAAGAATACTCTATCATAGCTTCTTATTTATAATAAAATAATATCAGATAGTACTTTTATTAATTAAATAAATTATTTTAAAAGTTTACCTGTGTGTTTCTGCTTCTTTATCTTTCCTCATTTGTGTAAGAGTTTTTTTTGCTTTGATAAATTTTCTAATTTTTTCATCATCTTCTTCTTGCTGCTGCTGTTCTACAGCTTTGATAATATTTTTATCATTCATGTGTTCCTTGGAGAGAAAACTGTATATTACGCTATTACCAAAAACATGTCTTTTAATATATGATTAAGAAAAACCTGCCAAGTGGTCACAGCTTATTTCTCTCTTGGAAATTTGTCCCATAGAGATGGTCTGTGGTGTGCATTAAGTTTTATGTACCTTGTACTTCATCTCAAGCTTATCTCTACTAGCAAAAACTAGAAAAAAACTAAATATTAAATAATGAAGAAATGGTTAAATTATACTCTAAGTTATATGTGAACATAAAAATAATATAATCAGTAAGTAGAAGGGGATCAGAATGTAAAACATTACATAGCATATTCCAGTTTTGTGAAATATATATAATTACAAGTTTATAATGTATATATAACTAAAGGAAATATATCAAATGTTATATGAGCTACAGGTGACTTTTATATCTTCTAAAAATTTTTTTCTGAATTTCTTTTCAAATGTCTCATTTTAAAAAATTATGATTTACATTTAATGTCTGAAGAATTCATGTAGTCATCAGGCACACAAATTTAAATAGTTAAAAGATATACAATGTAAACTGTCCTTCCTCATCTACTATCTGCCTAGTCCTAATTATCCCCACCAGACTCAATCACTGTGAAAACAATTTCTTATCTAGATCTTCTTTTCACACATATACAAGAAAATATACTGATGCATTTTTAAACATTTTAATAGGTCACATTTTTTAAACAAAAAATTGAAATCTGTTCATATGCTCATATATTCCATGATCCCATTCTGAATTAGCCATCATAAAAATAGAATAGGTACTTTTAAAATTTATTTTTAATGTAGTAATTATTCTACACATTAATTTCTTATGTATAGGTTCCCCATTTCTTAGATATATTTCAACGCACTATGGCCTCCACCACATCACCAAATGTTCTTCACCATTGTCCAGTGGGCTCCACCACCTTTTGCCCCGCCTGCCCCATTCCCTTTTGGTCACCTCAGTTCTGCTGCAAATGTTTCAGGGTTGGTATTTTTCATCTGTTCCTTTGTTTTTCTATTCACATTCCACCTATGTGTGAGGTCATCTGGTATCTATGTTTCTTCTTTTGACTTGTTTCACTTAGAATAATCCCCTCTAGTTCCATTCATGTTGATTCAGATGACAGGGTTTCCCCTCTTCTAAGGGCTGTGTAGTATTCCATCGTATATATGTACCACATCTTCTTTAACTATTCAAGTATAGGTACTTTTTAACAGTGTAACCTGGATATATAGCTATACTAGTATACTTTGTTACTGTAAGTATAAATCAATTTAATGTAAATGTTGTTAGATGCAACATTGCATCTCCCTATATATATTTATAACTCAGGATTTACTGTGCTCATCACTCTTTACTGCTCTTCTATTTTGCAGGCTACTTGTTAAAGCCTATAGTCTAGTTTGGAGATGCATTAGTCAACATGAAAAACCAGTGAAAATACCAAACAATTAAAAGTGATTATTTTGAAGGATTTCTTAAAGTTTTTTATTTTGCTGTTCTTTCTAAGTTTATTGTAATGCTAATATTTTTGTCATGGGAAAAAAATACAGCATTGACAAAGTTAATTCTGATTTTTAAAAATGGAAAGCTCACAAGTTCACATATCTAGTAAGTAGCAGAGTTAGTATTCAAAACAAGGTTTATGTCACTCCAAAGTGACTTGGAAGGAAAAGAAAAATATTCATCCATGAACCAAGAATAAGATTCTATACAAAAGAAATAACAAAATTACAAACAGAACTCTTAGAAATTAAACTTCAGTAACTAAAATAAAAAAATCAATACCAGACTTAGAAGACAAAGTTGAAGATAACTCTCAAAGTTGAACCCAAACCAAAAACGGCAGGAACATATCATTGTCTACCCAAATTCTTTCTTCTCTTCATCCTTAGTAGAAGGACTCAGAATTTTATTCAGAATGGCAATATGCTGAGCTAAAAGACTATATGTCTAAGCGTTTTTTCAGGTGTGACTAAATTATGACCAATGAGATTCAGTGGAAACTGTTAAGTGAAACTTTTGGAAAGTTTCTTTAAAGAAGGACAGGGCACTCTTTTTTTGTCCTCACCCCTTCTTCCTTACTGCTGCCTGGAACATGGTGTGAGCGCCAGCAGTCATTTGGGGTCATGAGGCAACCTTGAGGACAGAAGTCATCTATGTTCCAAGAATAGAAAAGGAGAAAAAGGGATGATATCTCATTTCTTTTTAATTCTGGAGTCACCACGTTAGGCTTGGAATGACAACCTCTACACTTTAAACAAAGTCTTAATTTGTTTAAGTTACTATTTTGCATTTTCTATTATATGCTTTGGAGGCTTCTTCTAACTGAAAAATGAGAATGGGTTTTCAGAAATTAGACAGCAATTCATAAAGTCCAAAATCTATCAGAAGGATTCTAGGAAAAAAGACACAAATAGAAGGGTACAAAATTAAACAAGAAATAAAATAAGAAAAGTTTTCAGGATGAAAGAAATGTGAGTTTTCAGACTGAAAGCATCAACTGAGTTCTCAGCAAAATGAATGAAAAAGACCTGTTTTAAGGTACATCACTGTGAAATTTTAGAGTTATAGTGACAGAGAGAAGAGGGAAGTGGAGAGGAGAAATAACAAAACACATCAGATCACATCTATAGAATGAAGACCATGAAAGTCATCGTACTTCTCAACAGCTATACCAGAAGCTAGATGATTATGAAACACTATGAATACAAAATTCTGAATTCTGAATTCTGAACCCAGAATTCTGTAAGCAAACTATAAAGCATGCACTGCTGAGCCCTGGTGGTCTAACAGAGAAGCCAGTTGCCTCTGGCCCAACGCATTCCAAACACACCCCAAGAACTGGGTTTGTGACAAGGTGAACAACTAAAATAAAGTGCTCCTCACTCTTGCTGCTGGCCTGCCTACTTGCCTTCATTCCTGACTGCACCTTTCCTTAAAAAAAAAAAGGCAAGTATGACTTTAGATGACAAGATTTACAGAAAAGAGATTAAAAAAAAATTTACCCTCCTCTATTTCCTTAGGAATCTACCCAAGGATGTATATCAACAAGATAAAGGAATAAACCAAAAAAGAAGGCATGGGATTTGGGAAATAGGAGTTGTACCCCATGACAGGGCCACAAAGATTCCCAAAATGGCAGGGGAGCAGCAGATCTAGAGAGAAAACAGTCCAGAAGGAAGGGGACAAAGAATTCTGGAAGAAAAGAATGTAAAAACTTTACAAAATAAAATAAATTGCAGCTGTCATGATTTACTTATTGAGAACAAGTAGGTTGGCAGATATTGAAAATAAGTCATCCCACTTATTCCTCACACCCCCAATTTTAAGGATTAAAAAATATCATTAAAAAGAACTCTCATTCTCTTCTCTTTCTTGATCCTGAATGAGAGCACATTTTCAGAGAACCATGACAAATATCACTCCCCCAAAGTGTGTATTACCTTAGAAGTCCAACTTCATAGTTTTCTACTCCAATATTATTTCTTAAAAAAACATTTCAGAGTCAGACTTTGTAATATTCTTTAAACAGATACTTATTTTCGACTTACAAAAAACAGTCTCCTGCTTTCACGTATCTCTTCTTTTCTCTTTTCATGTTTTTTTCTCAATTCTATTTCATATAATAAATTCTGTCGCTTTATTTCCTCAGCATCCTTTTCTTCATGTTTTTTCCTTCTTTCCTCTTCTTCCTCATGTTCCTTTATTCTACCGCAAAAGCAATTATAAATGAGAGCAAAACAGAAAAAATGTTTTAAGAAAGTAGATTTTTCTTGAAAATATAAAAACTTTCAGATTTCTATGGCAACAAGAACAGAGATATAAATGGTAGTGATTAAAACCAAATCCAATCCTGGTTATCTCAAAATTTCCCTTTCTTTAAATTTGTTTTATTCTTCACCAAATAAGTACCACACTAGAGCCAAGTGTTCTTTAGAAAGAACCAGATAACTGAATGACAGTTTGGTGGAATGGTGACATCATTTTACAGGAAAGTTCATACTCCCTAGTACTTCTCCATTTTAGTAGTAGACAGTATTTAGACCCTGTGGAGATGGATTTGATGGAAGGAGAGGAATAAAGGTTTCCTTACCCAACTGGTCATTCTGGTTGTCAAACTTTCTCTAGCCAGCTCTGTCTAGCTTTTGTTACCTTGTGAGTGGTAAGCCACCAAATGGTGGTTCTCTCCCAGGGCTAATAGTATGAGTCCTTCAGAGATTCCTGAGAGGCCTCCTCACTAAAGAGCTCTAATCTGGGAAATTTAATTCCAGAATAAAATTTATACGCCATCAGTAGTTTATTACAGATTCTCAGTCCTCATCACTCAATCCTCCCTATATTAGCAAGACAGCTCAAGCTCATGGTATCTACCAGCCCTCACATCCCTATCAGCCAATCAACAAGAGTTCAATTCTCTAGGTGTCATCTTTCTGAATGGGTCTGTGTAGGTTAAATCAACAACCTACCTGAACAGACAAAAACACTGAGAAACAATCCTGTCTTTCATATGCATACAATTAATTATTTTTCTTGAAGTCTCCTCACTTAGCTTCAGGGATGGGAAAATTCCCTTCCCTTGTGCTACAGAAGACTATACAGTTAAGTGGGCCTATAAGTTGACTTTGGTATTATTAAGCCAATTAAGGACAAGTGATTCTTAGTTGATCTGTACAGAGCAGGGAGATTTAGAATCAATCACTCTTAAGGAGGAACTAAAAGGCACTGTTGACCATAGTCAGGTTTATGATTACCCTAAAACAAACAAACAAACAACCACTAGGTTTTCAAAGTTTTGTGAGTTAGAACTATTTAATACTTAACAAATATCTTAAAGGCAAATTTACAAGTCAATAGTCAATATTTAAAGAACTCTATAGGTGTACCCTAGTGGTTTAGCAGTTAAGTCTATCAGACACAGTCCACATCCCAAAGATCATGGTTTGTGGCCCAGGGTCAGGGAGAGCAACAAGATGAACAAATAAACAGAATATTGCTTCCTCCTCTCTCTTCTGCCTACTTATCTCTGCTTGGCATCATTCCTGACTGAACATTTTCTTTAAAACAACATTATAAAGAGATATATTCAATTTAAGAAAGAAAACTTCTGAAGTTTTAGTATTGCGACTTCCAGGGAAAACCACCAGATATTTTAAAAATTGCAATTTTAACATTCCTTAGCAAATCTGGAAATTACTAACACTAAACCTATGCATGTATTGGGTAATTCATTGTTTGAGCAAAAAAATCTTTTTTGACCTATTCTGTGAGTGAAGAGGAGCAAAAATGCTTTCAGTGTCATCCAATTAATTATATAAATAAGTCACAACTTTTAAGTACAATTTAATTCCCTGTCATTAAAGACTTTTTTGCCTTTGGGTAGGCTACTCAACTATTGCCATGAATTTGGCTTACTGCAAAGTTATATGGTGAAGGAAAGCTGAGATCTTCCAGTTCTGGTAAGAAATATATACCATTCATATCTTTACATGGCATGGACTTAAGCCCACTGTAGACATTATTAATCAATGTAAAACTCTTTCCTAGTGGGTCTTGGTTCTTCTCAACCCAATACACTGGGTTGTCCTATTAACAATCGGAGTAGAATTTGAAATGAAACCTCTTTGCGATCCCTGGTTCACATTCTGAAGGTCCCAAATCTGTATTATTCTAGCCCAGATCTGATTTGAATTTATACAGATGTTGTAGAGGCTTCCTATAAGAGTAGGAATGATTCCTACCCCCAAATTTGCTGCAGATTACAATGCACATAGCAAGAAAATTTGCAAGTATTGCTCGCACAAGGACTCCCAGGGAGAATGGGAGAGCGGTGTAGGCACACGTAGACCTTAATTGACTAGAGCAAAGCAGAGCGAGTGGGTTTCGGCCCTTATGACTGGAAAAAAGGTTCCTATTTATTGAATCTCTACAATGATGATGAAATGGAAAAGCATGATTCCTGCCCTCAAAAAGTTATAATCGAGTGGGAAAAATAGACAAAAACGAATAGATAAATCATGCAATTACAAACTAAGGTAAGTTATAAAGATAATAAGACAAAGAAATAAAGAATAAGTTATTTATTTTACTTAAATTTGGGCAAAGCCATTCCATTCCCTAAGACAAGAATGACCTCTTTGAAGTTGATGAGAAGTCAGGGATGAAAACAGGAGGGTAAAATTCCAGACAAAAGAAAAATCAAGTGACAAGGCCCTGAGGCAAGCAAGGACTGACAGGGTCTTGAGGCCGGGAAGACCAGTGTCACAGGAGGATAACTGAAGAAAGGAATTCCTGTTAGGGGAGGAGTGAAGAAGTAGATGAGACCAGTCAGACAAAGTCTTTGTTGTTTTCATTTTATTTTAAATAAAAAGAAAGCATTGAAATGTTCTAGGTAGAATACTATGCTCAATTTTCATTTTAATAAAATGGCTCTAGATGAAGAAAGGACAGGAATATAGAGGAGGACTGTTATGCAAGTGATGCATGGGACATGATCGTGACGTGGACTTTGAAGACAGCAGTAAATTCAAGATTCATTTTAGAGAAATACTCAACATGAATTGCTGACAGAGTTGATGTGGGAGAAAAAGGAAAATGAGGAGTCAAAGTGGATTCCTAAGTGTTCTGGTTTGAACATCTGAGTGAATAAGGATGTCACCAGAGAGTTCACTGTGGAGGTGGAGAAGCAACAATTCTGTAAAACATTTAAAATTTGAGATATCTACAAGATATTCAAAGGAAGATGTCTTAGAGGCAGTTGGAATTTAAGGGAAAGGTCTGGTTAGTTACATATGGAAATTAACAGATTTAGAATTCCTTTTAAATTCTAATGGATTCATGAGATCATGTAAACCCTCTTCTCTTCTACTTTTTTCCCTAGAAGATGTTACAGGAGGGAAAATGATACACACTATACTATGATGTTCCCTTCTTTTGAGAAGCTAATGTGATTAACAGCTGTTCTTGAGAAACGTCTATGAAAACCTTCATAGAAAAAAGGCTTACCTACCAATAGAAGGAAGTAGAATTAGGCATTGTCTATAGGTACTATTAGCTTTCTTTTCAATAACTATGTTTCAAGTTCTTAGTCAAAAGCACTCTATTTGGGGATTTTGGTGTCATTATGGTCCCTTATTTGCCTTATCCTCATTATGCTGTGAATTATAGGCAAACTCTATTACTGGTCAACACCCAGTAATGGAACAGGCTGCCCAAAACTGCAACCTAAAGATTGTTTAAAGAGTGTGTGAGCCCTGTTCTGGGCTCAGCAGCTAAAATGTAGGTTATGAAAGACAGGGACGTTGGTTTGAGACCCAGAGAGAGATGCAGAGGTGTGCAAACAAAACAAAACAAAATTGTGTGAAAAATCTCAATTCCAGGAATAGAGCCATCAGCTAGACAGTGTGTTAATTATCTATTGCTGTGTAACTACCTTAAAATGATAAACAATTATTATCTCACATCGTTTCTGAGATTCCTGAATCCAGGCCTGGGTTATTGAGTGGTTTTCAAAAATTTGCACTCAAGAAGTTAGCTAGAGCTGAGAACAGCTGAAGTCTGGACTAAACCTGGAGAATCTATGTTCACATACCTGTTGGCAGGACGACTCAGCTCTTTGCCACATGTACCTCTCCACAGAGCTGCTTGTGTCTTTACAACATAGGAATTAGCTTCCCCAAGAATGACCCATCCAAGAGACAAAGCAGGAGGAAGTCACAATGCCTTTTATAGCCTAATTTTAGGATGTTCAACAGCATTATATCATATGTAAATATATTTTGTTCTATTAATTGGTTATTTGTGAAGAAGAAAATGAATTTAAATTGACAGACATTGACTAGGGTGGATATGAAGAGGAGCTTTTAAATTTTACACTAAATCCTGTCATATTGCTTGGATATTTAAACAATAAGCATGTATTCAATAATTTCTCCTTTTGTTTTAAGAAAAGGTGCAGGTAGAAATGAAGGCAAGTAGGCAAACAGGCAGGAATAGAGAGGATTAAGAAGGATTTTATTTCCATGTTAGTTGTTCACACTAGTTGTTCCCCCCAAGGAACAGGGACTTGAACCCAGGGATATGTGGCCTGCATCCTTTGGAGGCAACTGACCTAACCGCTGCTCCAGGAGGGCACACCAAAAATAAATTCTGAAGAGTAGATGAATATACACCCAATATGTATATATATGTATATATATAAATGTATATATATACATATACAAAATATATATACGCCCAATGAATATACACCCAAAGTAGACATTGCCTACTTTAGCCTACTTTGGATCACAGAATTTTTACTAATTATAAATTTTTCATTTTGTTTAACTGCATTACATAATTCTATAATGATCATGTATAATGAAATTTTACAATACAAAAATATTTCTTCTTTAAACATTGAAAGATATCCAGCAATAGAGTATTGCTTAAACTTTTTGATACCTTTATACAATTTATACACATTTGAACTACAGTATAAAGAATCTGGTCTTACATTGGAAAACAAGATGTCTAATGAATAAGGAAGAGACTTTTCACTGAATTCCCTTTGTGTCTTTTTCTCTTTACATGTATGAACGATTTAGAAGGTAGATAAAAGTGTACACAGGTACACTCCCACCCCCACATCTATCTACTAGGTATTTTTTAAAAAACAATCAGGTTGGTTTCTATTTACTGACATGGCAAGAGCTCATGACATACTAGTAGGTGAAAAAAACATTTAATGAAATGGCACTATTTCATTTTATAAAATGTTGAGTCTACATGCCCAGGAAAAAAGAGTCTATGTCAGCAGGTCAGTCTTCAGCTGAAAGCAGGAGACAGAATTTAATGCAAAGGAGCATGAAGGAACTTTTTGATGTAATGTAAGAGCTCTGTGCCTTGATTTTGGTGATAGTTCCATAACAATATGGTTTTCAAAAGGTGAATTTTATTAAATATAGCTTACAAATCAAAGTCAGACTTCAATTTTTTAACCTAGACCTTTCCCCCTCCACCTTCAAAAAGGTTTGCATGTCAAATAAGTGATTACCAGAATGGAAGTGGGAAGGGGTAAACTGGGTAAAAGTGGTCAATTATATGGCAAAAGAAAGAACTGGACTGTTACTGGTAAACTTGACATAGTACATACAGGTGTTGATTATAATGATGTACACCTTAAACCTATACAGTGATAGAATGCATTGTTACTTCAATAAATTTTTTAAAAAATATAAGTCTATGTGGCTATTTATTGAAAGAAAGATGATTGTGTTGGATTAGAATATTATTCAAAAAGACTCATTTTCTCACTCCCTACTTCCCTGGAGTCTAAAATTTGTTCCACTGTAATTAGGCTTGACATATGACTTGCTTTAGACATGATAGTCTAAGTATATGTCTGTGACCTTTGACTTTGGGTTTCGCCATATTCTTACAAACTTGGGCTCATTTTCCTGCATCTCTGTCAATACTGTGAATAAAGTTTCCCCCAGGTGGTTGCTGTTTCTTCAACCTGGACCTCAGAATGAATACACTTGGAGTATATTAGAGGCCTCCACAGAGCAACAAGGAATCCAAGTCAGTCCTGTCATTTAAAGAAAAGTGGTTCAGTTAAGTCCAGCCTAGATCAACCACCTGACAGATACATGAGAAACGTTTGTTGAATGCCACTAGAGTTTGTGGTTGTTGGCTATGCAGCATTATTTTAACAACAGTAACTAAAATAACATCTCTAGTTAAGGGTGTAGTAATAGTGATTTTTAACCTCTCTGTATTTTTCTTACTAGGTTTTCTAGCAATGTATTAATCTATGATCAGAAAAAAGCTTTGTTTATCATGGGAAAGAGCGTTTTTGAAAGGTAATTTATGTATACATACTGCTGTAAATGATCATTGGCAAGAGCCACTCTGTCTCTGTGTTTCTTTTCTGCTTTTTCTTGTTCTTCTTTAAAAGCTTTTTCAATGCTGAGTTTCAGTTGCTCCTCCCATTTTTTATCTGATTTTATTTTACTCTTTTGAGATTCAATCTGTGCATCACGTTCTTTCATAACTCTACTAAGAAGAAGTCCTGCCTACAAAAAAGAATTGCAGTATTTTAAGAAAAGTCTAAATTATATAGATGCGTTAAAATTTCATATGCCATATATATACATACACACACGTACACACACACATATACACACACATACACACACAAAAATAAATAAAACCCAAGTAGTACATGAAAGTTTTTCACTCTCTCAGTCTGGTAAAACTGATACTGCTTTGCATATTCAATGGCTTTTCTTCTTTCTCCTTGTTTGTGTATTGCTTCTTCTATATCAAGAATTTGTCTTTCTGCCTCTAATTCTTCATCACGCTTCTTTTTAGCTTTGAGTTTCTGTTCTTTCATTCCCTATAAAAAGACAAAAGCAATCTTCCACTTTCAGTTTCAATTTAATTTTGTAAAATTTAACATAATGTGTTAATTTGAGCTGTTATTTTGACTCTTTACTGTAGTTGCTTATATCACTAATAAATAGGTTATACACAAAAGCTTAGGTAACACATTTGCATAGTTCATAATCTCCAAATATTATGTCTGTATACTGTTAACTCCTCCCTCCAAACTGATTTTTGTGTATTCTGTACTATATTATCTTTTTCATATGCCAGTGATCTCAGTATTACTTTTTAATTCCATCCTTTTTCTTCTGATTTGCAATGATATTTCTGTCATATTTCAAGTTCCCAGATAGAACATGGGATTGTTTCTGGTCTCTTATTTTGTCAATTTCTATGCTTAAATCACAGGTTTACTACCATGGGTTCATAGTATATCTTGTTGCTAAGATGCATCTTCATTTTTTCTTCTTTAATATCCAGATAGATGTAAAGTATTGTGTATAGTATGCTACTCCTGTGTTAAAAGAAAATAGGGTGTATATTTAACTCTCCATCCTTCTATGGACCAAGGTCTTATTTAAAATCAAATTTTCTACAGTATAATTTACATACAACCTTGTAGTATACTGTTCTACAAATATATACAGTTACTTATAAAACATCTCCATCCTCCCTAAAATTTCCCTTTGTGAATGTTATGGCTAATAGCTCCACCCCACTCCCAACTGCAGCCCTTGGTAAAAAGTGATGTTTTAATTCCTTATAGTTTTGCCTTTTTCAGAATGTCATGTATTAAATATATGATATCAGATAAGTTATAATTCTTCTAGAAGAAGACTGTTGGTGCCACAAGTTTTCTATCATTCCTCAGATAAGTATATTGCAACAAAGTAAGGGAACATGCAATATTTTTTTAAAAATTTAAAAGTGAGAACTCTCTGGACAGAAATGGTGCTTGCACATAGTTTTGATTATTTTACTAGTAAAAAAAGGAAAAAATCTACTTCTTGTTACCTCGAAATGTTGTAGGAAAGTGTAAGGGGGAGTGGGATAATCTTTTTACCAGCATTTTTCCCCGGGTGAGGAAGGAGTCAGTGGCTTCTCCTTCCCACGTTAAGGTAGTTTCCCAAACATGCACATGGAACTAAACTGCAGGCTATTGTACTTCTTGGGTAGAGAGTCTAGCTCAGAGAGGAAAATAGCAAAAACACTAGCGAGAGATAGGCAGGAAGACAAATCAGACACAGATGAAAGGCTACTGTCTTGGTTCCTCATAGTTTCAAGTCCTGTCTTTCTGTGCAATCCTTTATCATAACAATACATAGCAATACTTTGATACCCAAACCAGACAAATACATTTTAAGAAAACAACAAATCAATAGCCCTCATGAACAAAGATGCAAAAATTAACAGCATTTTAGCAAACTGAATTCATCAAAAAGATATGACCAACAGAGGTTTATTCCAGGAAAGCAAGCTCGCTTTAATATTTGAAAATCAACGTAATTCACCATACAACAAAATAAAAAACTATTACCTCAATAGGAACACACACACACACACATGCTTAAAATAACTCTTAACATCCAATCCTTAAAAAAAAAAGATGAAGAAGAAACCCACATATTTAGGGATAGAAGGTAACATCAACTTAAGGGCATGTGCAAAAAACATAGCATTATATTATGTATAATATAACTATATATTATACCAAGCAATATAGTTAAAAGCAAAAGAATGACTACTTTAACCCTATGAGTAAGAAAAAGGCAAGGATTTCTACTCTCACTGTATCTGTTCAACATTACATTGGGCTGCACCTCTGGCTCAGGAGGCTAAGGTAAGGTACAGGTCATGTAAAGCCCAAGGACTAGGTTTGGGATCCAGAGCTAGCAAAACCAAAAATATTGCATAGGAAGTTCTAGCCAGTGCAATAAAGAAAAAAAAAGGCATTCATATTAGAAAGAAGCAAATTGTCTTTAGTCTCTGACACCATGATTGTCTATGTCGAATATCTGACAGAACCTATAAAAAAGTGTCTAGACATAAGTGAGACTAGCAATGTTGCAGGGTACAAGAAAAATATAGAAGAATATATCTATAACATTGAACAAATTGAAACTTTTTAAAATATCATTTAGAATAGCAACAAAAATAGGAAATATTTAAGGATAAATCTGACAAAAGATGAATAATATCTCTATATTATATATTAAAAAATACTGCTGACAGTAAGTAAATGGAGAGAAATACCATGTTCATGGATCAGAAGAATGTTCATGTGTAAATTCTCTCCAAACTGATCTAGAATTCAACCCAATCCCAATCAAAATCTCTGGTTCTTTTCTGGAAACTGACAAGCTGATTATAATATTTAAATAGAGAACAAAGAACATAGATAGTCAAAACACTTTGAAAAGGTAGAACAAAATTAGATGACTAATACTGTAAGATTTCAGAATTTATTATTAAACCTACAGATTTCAAGACAATATGCTACTGGAGTAAAGGAACGACTAGTCTAGATATTCCCCCTGTATATATTTTCAAAAAAAGAGACAAAAGCAAATCAGTAGTGTCCACCACCTGCCTCATTCTTTTCAATAAATTCTGTTGAAAGAATTAAATATCCACACGCAAATAATAATCATCAATCCATACCTTGCTTCAGAAAAGAAAAATTAAAAACAGACCATAGACATATATCTGAGACCTAAAATTTTATTTATTTTTATCTACTGTTCCTTCCCCCAGCCCTGGGTCTAGAACCCAGGTCTTTGGGGTTTGGAGCTGTACATGACCTTCACCTTAGCCACTGGGCCACAGGGGTGCACCAAAACTTAAAAATTTAAAGTTAAACATAAGAGAAAATCTTTGTGATTCTGGGCTAAGCAAAGATTTCTTAGATAAGTCACTAAAAGAATAAGCCATATAAAAAAAAAAATAAACTGAACTTAAGCAAAATTAAAAATTCTACTCTTCAAAAGACTGCAGAAAAATAAAAGGTCAGGCAAACAGACTGGGGGAAATATTTTCAAATCAAATACATAATAAAGGAATTGTATTCAGAATATATATTTTAAATTCTCTAAGTTCAATTAAAAGAGCACAAATCCAATTTAAACCTGAGGAAAATATTTAAACAGACATTTCACCAAAGATAATATATAGAAAATAAATTCATTAAAATATGTTCAACATCATTGTAATCAGAAAAACTTAAAACTACGAGGTACTATTTTGACCTATTTAAACGCCTGTAATTGGTGTGCCCTGGTGGAGCAGTGGTTAGGTAAAGGAGTAAGCCACATACTCCTAGGTTCAAGTCCCAGGACTGGAAAGAGGCAACCAGTGTAAAGAACCAAATAAAAATAAAATAAAGATATTGCTTCCTCCTCTCTCTTCCTGCCTGCCTATCTGCTCACCTTCATTCCTGCCTGCACCTTTCCTTTAAAAAAAAGTCTATATTAAAAAAACTAACCACATCCAGTAATGGTTACAGAGGAAAGTGATGAATACAGAGGAAAACAGAACTCATACATAGCTTATGGGAATGTATAACTGCAGCTGCTTTCTGAAAGTTTTCGAGTTTGTTAAAAAGTTAAACATACTTATCATATGATTTAGTCATTCTCTAGTGAGATGTTCACCCAAGAAAAATGAAAATACATATCACACATAAGCTAATATATGGCTAATCATAAGAACCTTCATTTATAATAACTAAAAACTGGAAACAGCTCACATGTCAACATTCAGTTAATATCAGACCATCAACAATTAAATGGATAAACAAATTGTGGTACATCTGTACAATGGAAAACTAATCAGCAATATAAATGAGTAATTGTAAACACAATATGAAAGAATTTCAAAATAATTGATGTGAAAGGTATAACAGAAAGTAGATCAGTGGGGGCAAGTGAGGAGGAGTAAAATGGGATATGAGCAAACTATTTTCAAATGATTAATAAGTTCATTACCTTAATTACAATGATAGTTTCAGGGATGTATAAAAATGTCCAAATTATCAAACTGAATATTTAAAAATATTCAGTTTAGGTATGCCCTGGAGGAGTAGAGGTTAGGTCTACCACCTCTGGCTGAGCAGTCCACATACATACCAAGGACCAGGCAAACAAACAAGCTGTACAATTAAATATAAATAAATAAAAATGCTTCTTCTTCCTCTCTCTCCTCTTGCTTACTTGCCTACCTGCCTTCATTTCGGCCTGTAACTTTCCTTTAAAAAAAAAAGTCCAGTTTAATGTGTCACTTATACCTAAATAAAGATGTTGAAAATGTATTTCAATACATTTTTTATAATATTTTACATGTGAAAAATATTTATGAGCGTTCTAAAAAAAACAAAAGAAAGTATTTAGTACACGTGTATTACTGGGTTAATACTTACTGCATATGTATTAGTCCAAAGTTTTGCCACTTCTTGGGATCGGAAATGCATTTCTTTCTTTGCCTTTCTTTCTGCACGAAGGCATGCTGCTTCTCTTGTCAAATTGTCAAGGCTATCTCGAATTCTTTTCCACTCATTGTGTGGAATGATGGTGACCTGCCGGAGATCTACTTTGCTAGGTAGAAGAGGTGGATAGGAAAGTGGATCTTCTTCGAGGTTCTTTTTTTCTAATAAAATTTTAAAAATAAATAAAAAGGGCTTTCCAGAAGAGTGTGATATTTTTCCTAGACATTTGAAAATTATATTCTAGTTATCTTGGTAACAGTTGAGATTAAGTCGAAACTATATAATAGCTTGAAACCAGAACAAATAAATTTGAGTTCATGCTTGGCTATTTCCTTACTTTATAATTTGAGCAAGTCATTTAACTTCTTGGAGTCTGAGTAACTCATCATTTTTAAAAATTGAGATTAATAACACCTACTCTAATAGGTTGTTATAAAGGGAATTTTTTAAAGTTAACCAGGTAGCAGTTTTTACATGGATAACTTGAGGGATGTTCACCTTTTGGGGTTGTAGATACTGGATTGACTATTTAGCCCCTTTCTAAAGAAGCAGCAGTAATATAATTTGGAGATCAGATAACATGGCCAGGATGGGTCTCATTCGTTTAAGAATACTGTATCTATCTCCTTGTCAACAATTATTTCTATAATAAGAAAATCAACAAGTTTTATTTGAGACTTTTGTAAAAGTTATTTACTCACCTGAGAGAGCATATGAGAGCGACTCTCAAGTTAGATATGAACAAAGAAGCGTGAAGGCCAGGTAGGCAGCCATCATCCTATGGCCACAAGAGTAAGAAGCCTTAGGATGAAGCTGTTATTTGAACTAGAAAGAAGAAACAAAGGAAGAATCTGGGGCAATGATGATCGCATGATGCTGCTGGATCAACTCAAACCGAAACCTGGAGTTATTATTATATGAACGCATTTCATTATTTTAAAATATGATTTAGTTGGATTTCCTGGTATCTGAATTCAAAAGCATCCTAAATGACACAGTGGGTCTCATGATAGTTCTTCTCTGAGAAACACTGCTACCCTTTTAATCAATTGTATTTCTTAATTATAAACCACCAAACTAATTGAGCTAATTTAAGCAAAAAAGGAATTGATTAAGGGATATTAGGTAGCTTCTGAATGTCTCAGAGAGCCAGAGAAACATTCAGCCATTACAGACATCAACCACTGCACAAACCACAGCATGAGGTAGGCACCTTGACGTGCCCTACTTATAACTTGCTCTACTAAATACTATAAATCTGAAACTTCACCAGTGCTGCCTCTGAAATTTGGACACTTTTGCTGCCATTACCTCAGGTTATGGATTCAATGTGCCATTGGCTTCCTTATACCACTCTTCAGAATGCAAATCTGGCCCATGTACAATTGACTAAGTCTTGGTCCCATGCCTGCATGCTAGGTGCAAGAGAGGCTGAAAGAAGGAAATCTGTACTCTACTTAAGAAGACAAAAATTGTAAGAAGGGAAACTCAACAAAACAGAAAGGTCTCTGAATAATGAATATGGCCACAGGCATAAGAAAGGTAGTAAAGCAGAGTGAAGCAGAGGGTGTAGACTCTGGAGACAGACTGCCTGGACTTTTTCTGAACATACCACATATGTACTATGTGAATCAATAGACAAAAAATGTAACCCTTCAGAATCTATTTCCCTAATTGCAAAAGTGAAATATTAACAGTACCTACTTGATATAATTGCTGTGGGAATTAAATGAAATATATGTAATATTTATTATATTATTTATATATTATAAATTTTTTATATGTAAAGGATCTACAATAGTGCCAATATGTTCCAATAAGTGTGAGCTATTACTATTTTAGTATTTTATTAGAATAATGAAACAGAAGTAGACACAAAAGCAGAAGTAAGAAATTAGATAGCACCAGAAAGAGAAAAATACTGAAAGAAAAGCTGTCAGGATCAATTAAAAGACTTACTGAGATTTGAGTTAAGGTTGATGGAAATTGTTAAAGTATGAGTTTAGAAACACTGACACTATCTTGCCTGCTAGTCTCCACATGCAGAATAAAGTCAAGCAAAGCTGAGAAACAGTACAACATCCTAGACAGTCATACCTAAATTCCCAGGTTTGTGAGCCAAATCGTCTCCTTTTGTTTTAGCCACCGTTAAGATACTTGCAACCAAAGAGTCTTGACCTTGGTCTTCCCTTTTCCCTCCTTCTACCCTTTCATCTGAGGGCAAAACTGTCTAATTTACACGAAGTCCAACAAAGTTCCCAGGGTCTGGTTCCGACTGGTTGGAGCCTATTTCAAAAGACAACTGGACATCCTCTCCTCTCACCCAGTGCTTGTGAGGCAGAAACGATCTCTGTGCAGGGATAGGCTAGTTTAGCTCACCCGCGATTTTCTTCGTCTGTCCATACCGCCTCCCGAACCGCACCAACATGTCTGATAAAGTGCTCAGGGCGCTCTCAGACTTAGAAGGGCAACTGCAACGCGCAGGGCTGAGGACTCCAACTCACGAAATGTTTGCCAAACGGTGCCGTTGCTTAGTAACGTTTCCGGAAGTGACGGCAGCCGTCGCTGAGGAACGAGCAACGCGCAGCAGTCAGCCGAGGGGCAGGGGAAGTTACGCTACGCCTGCGCGAAAGGCGTGCGAGTCGGGCGGTGCTAGTGGGCAAGCGCAGGGACTCGGCTGAAGGACAGAGTCCGCGGGAGTGGCGTGGACGCCGGGGCGGGCGCTGTTCTAGGTCAGTGAGGAGCCCTCCGAACCTAGCACGAACTGGTTCGCCCACCCTCACCCAACGCACTCCTCACCTGGGACGACCCCCAGCTAAGTCCCGCCGCCTACCTTTGGGTGAACCTGACAGGCATGTGGGAGAGCGAGGCCTAGGATCGGTGCCTGCAGCCCAGAGACCTCATCGCGGGTAGGTGTAGGGCACAGCCCTAACCATAGAAAACCAGGGTGTAATTGACAGAAAGTCTGTTTTGAAAAATACTTGGCTTTATAAGACTAGGTGGTGCTTAGATTTTTGAAACTAGGAATGTTAAAACTTGGATGTTGTCTGAGAACATTCATATTAAGACATGTAACATTTTAAATGCATGGTAGACACATTATAGTAAATGAATGTGTTTGGGGAACCAATAAGACCTTAAGGATACGGAAATCTGTAAAGAGTGGCTGCGGATCGGACTCCAATCCAGCCTGTTCTAACAAACATCCGCGCAAATGATTGCTTTACTGCTTGGTTGCGAAACGTGCATATTAAGGCGCCAAGTTGTCAAAATGAAAGGACTTAAGATTTTAAATCAGTGAAGTTCTAACACACAGTTTTACTGTTTTTCTTCAGGTTTCCTATCAGATGTTGCAGCGTAATAATGTTGGTAAGTGTGAAAGCATATGTATTGGTAAAAATCAGTTTTTGCACATACAACTTTGGTGTTTTTTTGGAAGCTAAGTGTTTGCATCCAAAATTTGTCAGTTTGACTTGTTGATAAGATGTCATTTGACCTCCAGCCACTGGTTCTAACTCTTACCCATGGATCATTCTAACTAAGTCCTCTAAAGTTATTTATTCCTCTATGATCTCCACTCCTTTTCTCCCCCTTTGTTGTGAATTTAAGAAGGAAGCATAATACATACTTTGAAACAGTTTAAATTACTCTAGGACAAAAAATGTCATTATAAACTCAGGGTAGAAAAAGAATACTACAATTTAACCACGACAATCTTACCACACATAGGTTGTTTTTTTAAAAAAAACAAGAATGGAATTGTACTTATATGCTGTTTTGTGTCTGGCTTTTTTAATTTGAACTGGCTTTATTCGATTATATGACTGTCACATATTTACCAATCCCTCAGTTCTTGGATATCTGTGTAGTTTCTAGTTTTCGTTGTAAAAAGCACAGAGGCTATTGTTAGATTATGGAAACATTGCACACATACCAGATAATGCGTTATTCATGATTTTGGAGAAAATAGTTAATAACTGCTTCTGGAATTTTTTGGAGGAGTGTCTCGGATCTTGTTAGATTGTGGGCTTTACATGGCCAGCATTTTAGGCATCTGAGACCCATGATTGCTCCTATTTCTGGAGTTTTAACAACTTAGTCTCAGATTTACATTTCTTAAACTAAATCATTTTAGGGAAGGATTTTTATTTCAACATGACACAAATCTTTGCATGTTTATTACAACAGAATGTGGTTTTTGTCTATTATTTAACAAATAAAAAGAAAAAATTCAGTCTTGAAATCTATACATAATCAGCCTAATACATGATTTTACCAGCTAGATGAAAGTATGATCACACAACAATCCCTGTTTTTGTTTTTGTTTTCATTTAATAAATGTTTTATGGTTAATCAAAAGTTTGTTTCTTCCATTGGAAATAAATTTTTAGCTCTTAATTCTTTTATTTTAATACATTTTTGTGGAGATAACATTGATTTATAGCATTTTATGAGTTTCAGATGTATATTATAATTTAACATCTGTATATACCACACCATGATCACTACCAAAAGTCTAATTTCCATCACTATCAGACAATTGAACTCTTTTCATTGTTTCATGCACCCCCTCAACCCACTCCCCTCCGGTCAGCACCAATCTGTTCACGTATAAATAAGTGACTTTCTGATGTAAGAGAAAACAGCATAATTAGAAAAAGATAGATTTTAAAATATCTTACTTTTATTAATTTTAGGATAAGAAGTCTCTAATCCTTTGCTGCAAACCAGAAGACTTTTTTCTCTGCCTTTAGAGGAATGATGTTGGTTAGAAACTGCCTGGTGTTTGAAACTGAAGATTGTTGTGCCTTTAATCCAAGCCTTATATTGAAGGAAGATTAATTGTCTTGGAAATTCTAAATTAGGTGAGTGTTTTAGAAAAGTTATGTTACATGATGAAAAAAAACTTATAGAAAGAGTATACTTTTTGTTGGAAGCTAATGTTCAGCAGTGGAACTATCTTTTTAATGAAAAAAATTTTTTTAAAGGACCAGTGCAGGCGGGAATGAAGGTGAATAGGTAGGCAGGCAGAAAGAAAGAGGAAGAAGAAGGATTTTATTTTATTTATTTAATTGTTCAACTTGGTTCTCCTGTCTCCAGGTCATGAACCCAGATTCTTAGTATGTCATGGACTTCATCCAATAGACTTAACCGCTACGCCACCAGAGTGCACCCTTTATTTATTTATTTATTTATTTATTTATTTATTTTGAAGGAAAGATACAGGCAGAAAGGGAAAGGAGAAAGAATCTTTTTATTTTATATTTTATTTAGTTCATCTTAGTTATTCACCCCTGCCCCTGGATGTGAGCCCATACCCTTGGAATGCACGTGTACTTCATTCAGCCAGAGGCAGCGAACCAAGCCATTACTCCACTTGGTGCTCCCAGTAGTAGAACTGTCTTAACTTCAGGCCTATGATCATCTTATTTTGAGGTTACTAGTTCAGGAATTTCAGTAACTTGTAGCTAATTAAATCTAGGCTTAAGGCAGTTTTTGACCAACAGGTTTGAAAAAAAAATTTATGTTTAAATTCTGATATGTTAAGTATATTAAATTTAAAGTGTGCCTATATACAGTACTAATGTGATTATCAGTTATGCCTCATTGTTATTTTACTACATTATTTCAATGGGAAAGTGAATTCTGCACTTAAATTTGCAAATTCAAGTCAAAGACAATAGAATTAAGCATTTAGAGATATAGAGTATCACACTGCCTAAATTCACTCAGCAGGAATTATCCCTCTATATTATTCTCCCGATTCTAGATTGAGAGACACAGACACGTTTATATGAGTTGCTCTTGTCTCAGGCTTTTCCTAGTGAATATTTTTTGTTGTAAATCAGAGGGTGCATGTGGTGAAGTGCCATGTTTTCCATTTTTTATTTTTCTCTTTTTCTTATTGAGGTTCTTCACTTTTCTTTTAAAGATTTCTTGCTAAAACCGCAGAGTGGTTATAAAATGGCAATTGCCAATGAGGTATTATGGTTACTATGTACTTTGAAACGAATGAATTTTTCATGTAATCAAACGACCTTTTGTCAAAATGATCTACTTAGTATTTTATTTTAGAAATTGAAGAATAGTCTTTAAATACTCCCTTTTCTAAGCACTGAAGCGTTTAAGCGTGAACTTTGGAGTCGAGCCTACCTGAATCCAAAATTCCAGCTCTGTCACTTGACTAATACTTAACCAATTTAAAGCTCTAGTTTGCCTATCTTTAAGATGAGGATAATAATTATTTACATTTAGTAGGGTTATGACAATTAAGTGAGATAATGACTATAAAGTTCTTAGTCCAGTGCCTCATGTATAGTGACCTCTAAAAAATAATGCTCTTAATAATAATAATTGTTGTTATTATTATTATTTTTTTTTTTTAAAGAATGAAGGCAGGTAGCAGGCAGGAAGGAAGAGAGAGGAGGAAGAAGTACTTTATTTAGTTGTTCCATTTTAATGGCCACCCTTCATCTCCCAGGCCCTGAACCCCAATCCTTGGGCTATATGTGCATTGTGCCCCAAATGTGAGCTTAACACCTGAGCCACCAGGGCATACCTAAAGTAGTATTTTTGCTTATACACACTAATTATAGTTTTGATGGTTATTCTGTATAATTCTCTTTTCTACATGAAAATTTTTATTCATACTACCTATTAACCATTTCCTTTTCTCTTGAGATTTATAATTAAAGATCTTCAGACTTAAAGTCATTGTCCTGTCATAAAAAATGTGATTACTCACGTATATTCAGAATATTTGGCACTCCAGAGCTTAATTTTCTAGAGAAATTAGAAAGTGATTTCAAACTAATTACCTTTTTAAACATTTTTAATTTAAATTTTGCAGGATTACATGTGTTGTTAAATTTGGTCAGCATTTTCCTTGCCTGTTATTTAATATGAAGATTACAGTAATTATTTTAATTAAATTGACTATGATCGATAATATAAAGACAGTGAGACTAATTAGCCTACATTTTTTTCTGTCCGATGACTTTTCTAAATTAGACTATATAAAAAAAATTGTTATATTACTTCTCTCACTAGATAGCTCTGTAGTTTAATTCTGAGTGTTCAAATAATCATTTCCACAGGAAAACAATAATATCATCTGAGTATTTTTTTTCAGATGTTGTTTTCCATTCACTTAAAATACTCAAATAGGAATTTTGCCTCTTAGGAAATGGTGCTTAAATTGATTGTCTTAAAATGCTTAATCATGTCAACTTGTTTATATTAATCCTTTGTTTTAGCAAATTGGCATTCAGTAATATTTACTGAATAAGTATACTAGCTAGATACGTAAATCAGAGTCTGTTTAGGGAATAATATTTCTTCTTTTTCAGGGTAACCCAGATCTATTTTTGAAACCATGAAAATTTTGCTGGTTTTTGACTTTGATAATACAATCATAGATGACAATAGTGACACCTGGATCATACAGTGTGCTCCAGAGAAAAAGCTTCCTATTGAACTACAAGATTCTTATAAAAAAGGATTCTGGACAGAATTTATGGGCAGAATCTTTAAATATTTGGGAGATGAAGGTGTAAGAGAAGATGAAATGAAAAGAGCAATGACGTCAATACCTTTCACTTCAGGGATGCTGGAACTTTTAAACTTTATAAGAAAGAATAAGGATAAGTTTGACTGCATCATTATTTCAGATTCAAATTCAGTCTTCATAGAGTGGATTTTAGAAGCTGCCAATTTTCATGATGTGTTTGATGAAGTGTTTACAAATCCAGCTGTTTTTGATACTAATGGTCATCTCACTTTAGAAAATTATCATGTTCATTCTTGCAATAGGTGCCCAAAGAATCTTTGTAAAAACGTAGTTTTGGTAGAATTTGTAGATAAACAATTACAACAGGGAGTGAATTATACACATATTGTTTATATAGGCGATGGTGGAAATGATGTCTGCCCTGTAACCTTTTTAAGGAAGAATGATGTTGCCATGCCACGGAAAGGATATACTTTACAGAAAACTCTTACCAAAATGTCTCAAAATCTTGAGCCTATGGAATCTTCTGTTGTAATTTGGTCTTCAGGTGTTGACATAATTTCTCATTTACAGTTTCTAATAAAGGAGTAATGTGCCAGTAATTGAAACGTGTATCAGTTAAGATTAGGTACAGCAATATAAATCTAAAACCAGTATCTTAAAATAATTTTTTTCCCACCTGCTTGAAAGAATTCCAGAGGTAAGTGTCTCAAGACTGCTATATTGCTCTACTAACTCAGCATTGACTTCCGTCTTATGATCCAAGATTGCTCTTTAAACTTTAGCCCTCACATCACATACTAGCCAACAAGAAGGACAGTGAGAAGATTGCACTATCATTTAAATTTCGGTGGCCAAAACCTAGCCCTCACTGAACTGCAAGGAAGGATGAAAAATGTAATCTTTATTCCAGGTGCTCATTTGCCTGGGAAACTTGGGGAAAAAACCAAAGTATAGAACTGTGGTTAAGTGCAACTAGTGGCCTCTACCAAAGGTGATGCATTGATAGACTGTATTTTAAAGTTTATTCCTAGAGAGAGTGCTCATACTATTATTTTACTTTCTTAGAATTTTTTTCAAAATAAAAAACATGTTCAGTAGTTACAGATCTTAAAAATTAGCTTGATTTATTCACATATAATAGATTGCCAAATACATATCATGTCCTACTTTCAAATCAGTGTATTTTAAAGATAGTTATTGTCCAAGTTTTCATCAGTTTCAGGCTTTCCATTTTTTTTTTTTATTGTAATTATCCAACATATTAAAATAATTTCCTATATATAAGTTTCCCATTTCTTAGTTATGTTTCATCACACCATGCCTTCTACCAAATCACCAAGTGTTCTTCCCCATTGTCTAGTGGGCTCCACCACCATTTGCCCCCACCTGCCCCATTTCCTTTTTGGTCACCTCAGTTCTGTTGCAAATGTTTCAGGGTTGGTTTTGTTTCATCTGTGCCTTTGTTTTGTCTGTTCACATTCCACCTATGAGTGAGGTCATCTGGTATCTGTCTTTCTTATTTTGCCTTGTTTTGCTTAGAATAATCCCCTCTAGTTCCATTCATGAGGATTCAAATGACAGGGTTTCATCTCTTCTAAGGGCTGTGTAGTGTTCCATTGTATATATGTACCACATCTTCTTTATCCATTCATCTGATGTTGGGCACTTATGTAATTTCCAGTTCTTAGCTATTGTAAATAGGGCTGCAATAAACACGGAGATGCATACATCTCTTTGGATGGGTGCTTTTGTATCTTTTGGGTAGATACCCAGAAGTGGAATGACAGGATCATATGGGATTTCCATCTTCAACTTTTTGAGGAATCTCCAAACTGTTTTCCATATGCACCTATTTGCATTCCCACTGATAGTGTAAGTGTTCCTTTTTCTCCACATCATCACCAACATTTGTTGTTTCCAGACTTTTGGATAATAGCCAGTCTCTCAGGAGTAAGGTGATACCTCATTGTTGTTTTTGCATTTCCCCGATAGCCAGTGAGTAGAACATAATTTCATGTACCTGTTGGCCATCTGTAGATCCTCTTCAGCAAAGTGTCTCTCCAATTCCTCCTCGCATTTTCTGATTGGATTGCCTGTTCTTCTATTGTTGAGTTTTATGCGTTCTTTGTATATTTTAGATATTAAGCGTTTGTCAGAAATATTGAATGCAAATACCTTCTCCAAGTTAGTAGATTTCCTTTTGGTTTGGTGATGTTTTCTTTTGTTGTGAAGAAGCTCCTTAGTTTAATGCAGTCCCAGTTGTGTATTTTTCTTTCTGTTTCCCTTGATGGTGGAGTTGAGTCCCCAAAGGCTTCTCTATGACTCATGTCATGGAAAGTCTTTCCTGTGTTGTCTTCTAAGAACGTTATAGTTTCTGGTCTTATGTCCAAGTCTCTAATCCATTTTGAGTTGACTTTTGTGAAGAGTGTTAGAGAGTTCTAGCTTCATTCTTTTGCATGCGACTGTCCAGTTTTCCCAACATCATTTATTGAAGAGACTTCTTTTTTCCATCCTATGCTTTTGGCTGCTTTGTTGTAGATTAACTGACTATGTGAGTGGATCAGTTTCTGGTGATTCGGTTCTGTTCCATTGATCTGTGTCGGGCTTTCCTTTTGAAAGGGAAATGTAAATACATGTTCATCAAATATTTTAAATATATAGCAACATTACAGACTTTTAACTCCAGTAAACTGGTTTAATCAGTGGGCTATTTCTACTTGGCAATGCAGTCTTGTCTTTTCTTTTTTCTTTTTTTTTTTAAAGATACAACAGAATATAGGAAGATACATTTTAAGGAAGGAAAGAAAGAAGAGGAAGATGAGGAAATATATTTATTTAGTTAGTTGTTTTTATTGGTTTTCCACCCAGGCCCCATGCAATACAGTCTTAAGTGCTGCAATATATAATTTGTAGGAATACTCAACATTTAAGAGACTTTCGTGTAGGGATATTTGCAAAATATCAATTGATCCAGAAAGCTTTAGAATTCTGTACTAGTTTCTAGACTTTAATGTCTTAAGCCATAAATATCAATCATATAATAATACTAGAATTTTCTAAGTTATAGAAAGCTTCAGAAATAGAAATATTCAACATAAAAAGGAAAAATGGTATTCTCATTTTTTTTTTTCTATTTTGAAAAAGTAAATATTTTGCTTTAAATTAGTAGGTTGGATTTAATTTAAACATTTACTTTTATATATTATTTTTTCTCTACATGCTAAGGCCAGCAACAAATTTTTTAATTATGGAAATGAAAAGAACATAAGCTTATGGTCAAAGAAGTGTTTTTTGTTTGTTTTTGTTTTTTCTCCTGGCCCCAGGTTTTGAACTTGGCTCCTTGGGCTTTGCATGGCCTGCGCTTAGCCTCCTCAGCTACCTGAACCACAAGAGTGCCAAAGTGACCACTGGTAGACCAAGTTATTTGGACCACATCTAAAGTATATTCAGAAAAACCGATAGATTTACAAGACTTTGAAAGACATGAGCGGGCTTACAGCAATGAACAATTGCTAAGAGGCATAGAAACCTAGATAGGTGAAGTGCTTTTCCCTGGAAATGTTAACCAATTCTGTGGTGACATCTAAGATGCTGAGTGGCTTTCTTTACAATTGCATGGGACCAGGCATTAAAGTATGCAGCCTGTAGGGATAAGCCCTTACCCTGACTTTGAGTAAGGATCCCCAAAGGTTGCCCATTAGGAGTAAGAATGATCCAGAAGTAGAGAGGACTTCAAAGAAAATGACAGCTCAGTTTTAAATACTCTCAGTTGCTGAAGTTGGATTAAGTTTATCTAGGATGTTTTGAACTCCTATGTGCTTGGCAGAAGAAAACCTTAAGATCTTTCAAGAGGAAGTTAACATCTTAAGTATGGTAACTAGACTAAGATGGCCTTGCTATGATCCCTATATCATGGTATTCTCTTGTGTGTGTGTAGAGGAGGACCTATGACTTTCTTCTAATTATTAGAATACCACAAAGATGATGGAGTATATGCAATCATATGTGTATGATTATATTACACCAGATTTCCAACACCCATCTTGTTAAGGAATTCTTTCCTTTGTCGATTTTGAAGATGCAAGCTGCCATGTTGTGAACTGGCCTCTAGAGAGGACACAAGGCAAGCAACTGAAGGCAGCCTCCAGCAGTCATCAAGAAGTAGGACCTTGTTCCAACAGGAAACTGAATGCTGCAACCTTGTGAACTTGGAATTAGGTCCTTTCCCATTGAAGCCTCAGCCAAGACCACAGATCAAACTGACACCTTCATTGCAGACACATGGGAGCCTGAAACAGCTGAGCCCCAGCTGAGCTATACTTGGACTTCTGATCCACAGAACCTATGAGATCATAAAAAGTATAAAACGGTCAGAGGGGAAAAAGATATTGGAAGGAGCAACAATTAAATGGCTGATGTTATTTCTTTCTTAGATGTTTTATAGAATTCAACAGTAAAGCCATCTAGTCCTGCGGTTTTCTTTGTTGGAAGGCTTTTAATTACTAAGTCGTTTTCTTGTTCTATTATTATTATTATTAGAAGGAAGGGAGAGAAGAAGGATTTTTTTCATTAGGTTTCTCCCCAGCCCGGATTACGAACCCCCCAGGTCCTTGGGCTTTATATGGTCTACACCCCAGCCTTCTCAGCTGCCTGAGCCACAAGGATATGCCATAATTCAATATCTTTAGTAGCTATGGGACTATTCAGGTTATATAAGTTTGCTTGAATAAGATCTGGTAATTTGTGACTTTGTTATACACTGCTGCATAATAATTTTTTTTCAGCATTTAACAGCTTAAAACTAAACATTAATTATCTCTTGTTATGGATCAGGAATTCAGAATGGCTTAGCTGGGTGGTTCTTACTCAGGGTCTCATATGGGTTAAGCTGTTGATTATAGTTGTAGTCATGAAAGTTTGAGGCCAAAGTATTTGCTTGCAAGATGACTTTTGGCAGGAGGTCCCAGCTTCTCATTGATTGTTATCAGGAAGTCTCAATTTATTGCTGGTTGTTGGCAGAAGGCTTCAGTTTCCAACTACCTCATCCTCTCCAAAGAACTGCTTGAATGTCCAATGGTTCCTTGCCAAGTGAGTGAACTAAGGGAGAGCAAAGAGAAAACGGTGCCTTTGGTGATCTACTCTTAGAAGTCCTACACTCTCACTTCTGCCATATTCTGTTAGAGCACTAAATCAAGTGTATTAGACTTCACCTTTGAAATGAGACTCAAAGAATGTATGTACATACTCTAAAACTCCATAGTGTATCTTAAGGACCTATTTCCATTTAAGTTGTGAAACTTAATGGGCATAACATTTTTCACAATATTCCCTATTAATCCTTTAAGTTTTCAGTGAACACATACATACTATCAGACATTTAATATTATTCTGCTGGTTTTATCACATATTTATCAATCTAGCTGTCTTTCTTTTACCTTTTTGATGTAAACATTGTTTTTCCCCTTTCCCTCTTTATTATCCAGTATGTCAAAGCAAGTGCTTCTCTGGGTCTGACTAGACATTTGTCTTCCAGCTCAGTGTGAACTCTAGAAATTAGTTAATGTCTGGTTCCTGGGGTCATTCTTTGCCCAGACTATTTATAGAGTTTCATCCTCTGCCTGCTCAGTATTCAGCCACAGGTTTAAGGGAATATTCCCTTTTACACATTTATAGAATTCTCAATTAGTAGCTTCCTCTTGATATTCTACCTCAAAAATTCTAACAACTTACATCTCCTTAAGCTGATTTCCATCCTCAATTCAGTGATATTGCCATGGTCTGCTTGAGAGTCCCCCTTCCTGCAGCCCAAGCTAAAAAGTGTCTTAAGGAAGAAATAGAACTACAAGGCTCACCTTATTTGTTTCCCTTCTCTCAGGGACTGCAATCCTGCACTCCTTGTTGTCTAGTGCCTGAAAACTTATTTCATATACATTGTCCAATTTTGTTACTATTTTCAATGGGAAAATAAATTCAGTTCCAGTTACAGAAGCAGACATTGCAGTATTTTATTTTTAATTTTCAATGCAACATGGTGAAAAAAAAACAAAGCAAGTCTGCTCTGGAAAAGAAAGAACTAAATTATGATTCTAGCCCTCTCTTCAATAAATTACTACCCTCTTGATACCTTGATTCCCTTATCTGTTATGGAGATAATAGTACCTATCTCCTAATATTGTTACGGTTTACTGAATTAGGCATTGTATTTGTTTGCTGTGGCTGCTGCAACAAGTTACCACAAATTGGGGGTGGCTTAAAACAATTGGAATTTATTCTGTCACAGTTTCAGAGACTAAAATTACAAAATAGTTTCACTGGGCTGAAACCAAGATGTCTGTTCCTTGTCTCTTCCACTTTCTGATGGCTGCCATCATTGACTTGTAAGCGCCATCATTGTAGTCTCTTTCTTCGTGATCCTCTGTTTTCAATCAAATTTTCTTCTGTTCCCACCTTAGCCCCCTTTTTTCTTTTAAAAATTTTGTTGAAGTAACACTGGTTAATAATGTATAAATTTCAAGTATACATCATTATAAATCAACATTGTATATACTCTATTATGTTCACCAAAAAAAGTCTATAAATTCTGTTATTCACCATACATTTGATCACTTACCCACATACTCATTCCCTTCCCCCTTCTCTTTAATAACCACTTTTGTTCTTACAGTTTGTAAATTTGTTTTGTTCTTTAAATTTTTTTAAGAAGAAAGGCACAGGCAAGAATTAGAGTAGGCAGGCAGGAAGATAGAGGAAGAAGAAGCAGCACTGATTTTATCTAGTTGTTCATGTTGGTCATTTCTCAGCCCTGGGTTGCAAATCTGGATCCTTTGGCTGTATGTGGATTTATCCTGGTAGACTTAACCTCTAAGCCAGGGCTCACCTGTTCTTTAATTTCTTTTTTAAAAAAGTTACAGATAGTATTTCATGACATTACATAAGTTGCAGGTATGCATCATCGTTAATCAACTGTGTACTACAAGTATGCCACTAAAAGTTCAATTTTTTCATTGCCATTTGAGCCCTTTTGCTTGATTTGCCCACTCCTGGCCTCTGCTCCCTTCTAACGACACTTACAATTACATTTAGGGCCCAACCAGATAATTCAGGACACTCTCCCCATCTCAGAATCCTTAATCTACAAACCCCTTTTCCTAGTAAGGTGACATTTACATATTCTAGGTATTTGCACCTGGTATTTTGAGTGGCCATTATTCAACCTATGCAAAGCTAATAAAGTACTTAACAAACGCTCATAATACTCATAATAAACACTCATAGTTAATATAGTTAGCACCAACCAAACTAAAAGGATCAACCATTAAGAATGGAATCTGGCTGCAAACTTAAGTGCCTGTGATTGAAGAGCAGCCCCGCCTTGTCTTATTTGTCAATTCCTCAAATGCATATGATGCACTTAATGTTAGCTCACTAAGGCTTAGCTCAATTTATTTCTATTTCCTCTTTTTAAAACTTTTATTAAAGGAACACTGCATTATAGCATACAGGTTTAAGGTATATATCACTGGAAATCAGCAAATCAGCATCAGCATATAATACACTAAGTTCACTGCCAGCAGTCTAGTTCTCTCCTTCACTGTATAACTGACCATTTTTGCATGATTTTCTTCTACTTCCCCTTCCGTTTTCATACCCACTAATTTTGTCCTTTAAATTAAAAGTATTTTTGTTTGATTCAGTTTTTTTGTTTGATTATATACCACACGTGAGTGAAATCATGTGAAGTTTGCCTTTCTCATTCTGACTTCACTAAGTATAGTTCCCTTTAGGCCTATTTATCTTGTTGTGAATGGCAGGATTTTGCCCTTTTTAATGTCTGAATATTATTCCATTGTGTATATCACATCATCTTTATTCATTCATGATTCTGATGGCTACTTAAGTTACTTCCAGCTCTTGACTACTGCAAGTAGTTCAATAGACATTAGGTGCATTTATCTCTTCATAATTAGTCTTTTTGTATTTTGGGGTAAATACCCAAAAGAAGGATAATGGAATTGTATAGAATTTATATTTTCTTTTTTTTTTTTTTGAGGTATCTCCATACTGCTTTCCATAATGACTGTAATGCATAAAATGTTCCTTTTTCCTGACATCCTTGCCAGCACTTGTTTCCAATCTTTTGAATACAGCCCTTCCCAAAGTTGTGAGAGGACAGCTCATTGTTTTGCTTATAACCTATTTTAAATTGAAAGCAAGTTAGGCTCAAACTCATTCAGACAGTTCACATTTTTACTCTCTTTCCTCCCTCCAGTTTTTCTTTTGGTGCCTTGCTTCTAAGTGGAGTTTCACACATTTTCTAGAAATTCCTTTAGTATTACTTGAAAAGCTGATTTAGTAATAATGAATACCTTTAATTTTGGTTGTCTAGAAAGCGCTTTATTGTTCCTTCAGTTCTAAGTGATAACCCAGCAAAGTAGAGTATTTTTAGTTGGAAGTCCTTTTTTTTTCTTTCAGTACTTTGAATATATTATACCATTCCCTTCTAGCCTATAAAGTTTCTGCTGAGACATCTGCAGAGAACCTTATAGGGATTGTCTTGTATGTGACTCATTTTCTCTTGTTTGTGCTCCTTTTAAGATTCTCTATCTTAAAATGTGTCTTAGTGTGTGTCTGTTTTGGTTTATTTTGTTTGGCACTCTTTTAGCTTCCTGTATATGGATACTTCCTTTTCTAGGTTAGAGAAGATCTCAGCTATTCTTCAAACAAGGTTTCTGGCCCTTTCTCTCTCTTCTTCTGGAATCCTTATGATGCAAATGTTGTTCCTCTTGATGTTATTCTGTAAGTCTTTTACGCTATCTTCATTGTTTTCATTCTTTTTTCTCTTTACTGATCTGTTGGGTGCTTTCCGTGGTTCTGTCTTCTAACTCACTGATACAATCAGAAACTTCTGCCAGTCTATTGAGCCACTCTATTGTGTTTTTTAGTTAAGCTGCTGTGTTCTTTAGCTCTGATTTCTGTGTGGAACTTTCTCATAATTGCTCTGTCTTTATTCTAGATCTTATTTTGTTCATCCACTTGCTCCTAATTTCAGTGAGCATCGTTGAGACTGTTGATTTGAAATCTCTTTGGGTGGTTTACTTAATTCTATTGCATTAGGATTTTTCTCTGGAAGTTTCTTTTGATCCATCACTTGCAATATATTTCTCTGTCACTTCATTTTGTTTTGTATGCTGTTTTCTGTGGACTAGGCTAAATGGCTTTCTTTCCCTGTCTTGAGGTAATGACCTTATGCTGGAATTTCAGGTAACAGAATATAGGCCTAGGGGCAGGAGCTCTAGCTGCTGGGGCCTGAGGGCTTTAGGCTGCAAGTATGTGGGCAGTTTCATCAGTGGCTTCGCATGGGAGAGTGGCAGCTGCTTGTCAGACACTAAAGTCTCTCTTGTGATCCTCCTTGAGAGAGTTACTACCACCAAGCAAAATGTTCCACAAATTGAGCTTTGTAGGAAAGCACTCAACTCCCTGTGCTGGAACTGAAGACTGACTGCCTGTTGCTACCTTAAGCAGTTGTTGCCTCGGTAGCTATGTGAGAATGAGCCACAATGAAAGCACCTATGATGACAGTGGAATGGGGATTTTGACCTCTCTTTCTAGTCAGTATGACTTCTGCCAGTGTTGGTACCACAGAGAAAAAGGAGGGCCTGGGGAGGACACCCAGCAGTTTCTTCTAATAGGAAGGCTATTCTTTATTCCGCCCATTGAAGTTTTTGGTTCAGCAAATGAAAATCCTTCAGTTTAATGCACACTTCATCTGTTGGCTCCGCCTCTGCACTCTGTCCTGGGATCCGGTCTCCAGAGTCCTGTTCTCCAAAGGAAAGTCCCTCTGTTTTCCACACCAGGGTGGTAATGTTCTCTCTCTGGAGCAGTTCCCAGATGCTCAGGCACTCTGTGTAGAGTAAGCCCTTCAGTCCCTGGGGAGAGGCTCTGAGTTGCTCGTGTCTCTCCTGACCTTGGATTACAGTGTCAAAGCAGCGTTCCTGAGAAGACCATGTCTTGGCTTTTCCTATGCTTTCCAATGTTTTCTATCAATTTTCCTTGTAGAGATGTCAGTTCTCAAGTCCTCAGTTCTTTTCTGAAGGTTTTAGTTTGCATCTGGATGTAGTTTTGTGTGGAGGAAGGAGGTAAGCTCAAGATCTTACTACTCTGCCATCTATTTCCTCTTTTGTTTCTTTTTTTTAAAAAAAAAGGTACAGGCAGGAGTGAAGGTGAGTAGGCAGGCGGGCAGGAAGAGAGAGGAGGAAGAAGCACTTTATTTGTATTTAGTTGTCCCACTTGGTTGTTCCCCCCCAACCCCGGGTCACATACCTGGATCGTTGACACGTAGGTGGACTGCACCCTTCAGCCAGAGGCAGCGGAGCAAACTCTGCTACTCCAGCTGAGAGCACCCTATTTCTTCTTTTTAAATGTCTGGATTTGCTTGTTTATATTTAGGGTCTTGTGTTTACATCTAGTTTTCTGACTACTTCATATATGAATTATACTAATATTGTCATATTTATGACAAATATTGTTTGCATGATATTGTGTTAATATTTGCTAAATCTTATGTTTGATTGTGGATAATCTTGTCATAATCTTCACTTTTAAATAGAAACATCTGAGTTGAATATGTGGCTTATTTCATTAGATTATATCAGATTTAACAAATGTATTGCTATTAACTAGACTTTTTAAAGTGTAAAACTCTTGTTCTTGGCACACTCTGGAGAAATAGTGATTTGGTCAGCTGCCTCCAAAGGAGCACAGTCCACATACTTCCCACAGATGTGGGTTCACTTCCTGGGTCCAAGGGGAGCAACCAATGTGAACAACTAAATAAAATTAAAATGTTTCCTCTCCTTCTCTCTCTTCCTGCCTGCCTGCCTACTCACTTTCATTCCTGCCTGCGACTTTCCTTTAGAAAAAAAAAATTCTTGTTCTTTCAATTTTTCCCTTTGAAGAAAAAAAGAATCCCTACTTCCCTCAAATATAAGCGAATTCTTCCCAGACAGTTTTTATTATACTGAAATGGGAGTTTATAAAATAGAGATATTAGAGCTAACAGTGAATTGAAAAGGACTGTTGGAAGTCATAGTAGGGTTAGTAAGAAGCAGAGTAGAGACTAAAATAGATGTGGTAGACTGAATTGTAAAATGCAGCACCCCCACCTTGACTTTCCACTCTTTGTCTACATGCCCTCCATAATCCCCAGTATAGCAAGGTATCTCTCTCTCTCTCTGTCTCTGTCTGTGTGTGTGTGTGTGTGTGTGTGTGTGTGTGTGTGTGTAGGCAGGAATGAATGCAAGTAGGCAGGCAGGAAGCGAGAGAAAGGAAGAAGAAGCTTCCATTTTTTTTTATTGATAGATTTGTAAAACTATAAGCAAAATGACTTAACACAAAACCAAATTTGCCATAAGCCAGTTGATTTAAGCAAGAGTTAAGTTCCTATGGCATATTCCTGGCATATTACTAAAGACCCAAAACACAACAGTTTGTATTCATTCACTTTCCAACGTGATTATTCCAGCTCAGGGTAACTAGAGGTTCAGGGCAAAACGCAGGAACCAACCCAGGACAGGATGCCTTTCTATCTCTCTCCCTCTCCCTCCCCGCCCTCTCACCACATGCACTCAATCCAGGACAATTTAGACATGTCAGTAAAACTAACATGCACCTCTTTGGGACTTGGGAGAAAGACCACGCAGACTTGGGGAGAACATGCAAGCTCCGCAGACTGTAGCCCTGGCTGAGAGTCCATTTTCTTTTTCTCATCAAAGTTACATCACAATGATATTGAACAAAACACTGTTATTCAAAGACATCTGTATGTGAATACAATATATTTTATCGCTGTGATTAGGTTGTTTTACGACAGAGTTGACTTTAAAATAGGAAGGTTATCCTATGAATCTGCCTTAGCACAGGAACCCTTTCAAAATGGATGGTTTTCCTGGCTGGTAGCAGAAGTCAGTGATACGGAGAACAGCAATTCAACATGCTACTGCTGGTTTAAAGACGCAGAGAGGCACGTAGTAAGGAATGGAGATAGCATCAAGGAGCAGTCCCTGTCTGACAGATAAACAAACAAGGACCTCATCCTACAGTGAACTGCAAAGGAATTTGTTCTGCCAACAGCCATCTCAGCTTGAGAGGACCCTCAGCCCCAGAGGAGAAACACAGTGTCAGGTGACACCTTGACTTCAGTTGAGTGAGAATTGGAAGAGAGAACTTTCTCACACCAAACCAGATTTCTGATCTACAGAAACTCTGGGATAATAAATTTGTGTTGATTGAAGCTGCCAAATTTGTGGTAATTTGTGACAAGACAAAATACGCTAACCAATTCTACCAAAGCGGTCTCATTTTCATATACACGTCATTTTTTTTGTAATTATGTACCTGTTTGGCAATTCATACTATAAGTTTTTTTTTTTATTCTGCTTATGACACCAAATAGCATTATGATGTATGAAACTATGCTAGTTAAAATGTGTTTGTTTTCGAGGGTTTTAAGGGTGATTTGGTTTTTCTGCTCATCTGTTTTCTAATTTGTATTATATGACTATACTTTCTTAAAAAGAAAAATTAAAAGAAATAAAGGAAGAGTTCCTGAGACAGACAGTACAACCATTGACCAGTGAATGGGTCAGAGCGAAGCTTCCCAGAGAGGATGGACAACATAACCAAGAATGGGACCCTTCTGACTGCTAGGTCACACACTCCAGAAGCCGGCCCTATGCTCCAAACCTTCTTCAGAAACTTCAGAAGCTTTGCCTGCTGAGTGAGGTTATCAGTAGGGAACAGGTGGGGCCAAGGGTAGTAGTGTCCCATGGACAATAGTGAAGCACTTTTGGTAATTTGGTGGTAGGCAGGGTGTATGGAATATATTATTTATTAGAGGAATGGGGAACCTGCACATATGGGTTTCTATTATTGTGTAAATCAAAGTTACCTCAATAAATATTGAATTAAAAATAAAAATAACAAAAAGATGTTTTAAAAAGTTTTACCCAGGGCTACTTATTGTCCGAATCCCCACTGCTTCTTCACTGCTTGAGTGATATTTGTAAACTAAATGTCCATAATGCCACCACCCAGGGCAACCAAATTCTTTCACATTTTCTCCAAGTATATGTATATAAATGTGTGTATACATGTACATGTATATATGTCAATACACCTTTGACAGGTGGATTATTCTTACAGTTGTATTGCTAACTGTGTGTGTATATATATTTATCCCTGGACCTGGGTCCTTAGTCTGTATGTGTTCTGCACCTACACGCCTCAGCCACCTGAGCCACAAGCGTGTGCCTGTCTTACTAAATATTTATCTATATGGATAAATATTCTTTAATAATAAATTTTTTTAAAATATATATGCAATTTAAATGGAATGAAGAGTTAAATATAATTATAAAGAAAATGTAAAGGAAAAGCAGGAAGAAAGGGTGGGAAGGAGTCAGACAAGAAGGGAGAAAAAATAAAAAGACCTATGTAAAACAAAGGATTCATGTAGTAAAGTAAGAGGACATTTTTTTTTCCATTTTATTTTATTCTTTTTATTGCAGTAACTTTGATTTTACAAATGTAAACTCATATGTATAGGTTCCTCATGTGAACAGTTTTCCTTTTCCCTAAGATATATGTCAACGCACCCTGCTCTCCATCAACTCACCAAGTGTTCTCACCATTCTCCAGTGGTCTCTGCCACCACTTGTTCCCCTCGCCCCCATCCCAGTCCCTGTTGGTACCTCAGTTCTATTGCAAGTGTCCAAGGATTGGTTTTGTTTCATCTGTTCTTTTGTTTTGTCTATTCATATTCCACCTATGAGTGAAATCATCGGGATAATCTTTCTCCTTTTGGCTTATTTCACTCTGCATAAGCACCTCTAGTTCTATCCATGTTGACTCAAATGAAAAATTTCACCTGTTTTAAGGACTGTGTAGTATGCCATTGTATATAGGTAGCACATCTTCTTTATCCATTCATCTTACACTGGGCACTTAGGTAGCTTCCAGTTCTATTGAATAGACTGGCTATTGTGAATAGGGCTGCAATAAACAAGGGGGTGCATGAATCTCTTTGAATTATTTTCTTTGTATCTTTTAGGTAGACAGTGGGATGGTGGAATCATATGGAATTTCCGTATTCAATTTTTGAGGAATCTCCATTCTGTTTTCCATAGGAGTTGCACCAATTTGCATTCCCACCAACAGTGTAAAAGTATTCCCTTTTTGCCACATCCTCACCAGACTTACAGATAATAGCCAGTCTCTCAGGTGTAAGGTGATATTTCGTTGTTGTTTTGATTTGCATTTCTCTGATAGCCAGGGAATAGGAGCATCTTTTTATGTGCCTGTTGGTTATCTGTATATCATATCCTCTTTGGAAAAATGTCTCCAATTCCTCCTCCCATTTTTCAATTAGGTCTTTTTTTCTGTTATTAAATTTTATTAGTTCTTTGTATTTTAGAAATTAAGCCCTTGTCAGAAATGTGAAATGCAAATATTTTCTCCTAGTTAGTATGTTGCCTTTTTTTTTGGTAATGTTTTTCTTTTGCTGTGAAGAAGCCTTTTAATTTGATGTAATCACAGTTGCTTATTTTTGTTTTTGTTTCCCTTGATGCTGGAGTTGAGTCCAAAAGGCCTCCCTAAGGCTAATGTCATGGAATGTCTCTCCTATGTTATCTTCTAAGAATGTTACAGTTTCCGGTTTTATGTCCAAGTCTCCAGTCCATTTTGAGTTAATTTATGTGAATGGTGTTAGAGCATGGTCTAGTGTGATCCTTTTGCATGTGGCTGTCCAATTTTCCTAAATTGACTCTACATGAGTGGGTCTGTTTCTGGTGATTCAGTTCTATTCCACTACTCTGTGTCTGTGTTATTATTCCAGAACCACACTGTTTTCATCACTATCACTTTGTAATATAGCTCAGTGTCTAGGAATGTAATCTCTCCAGATTTATTCTTTTTTCTCAAGATTGCTTTGGCTGTTTGAGGTCTTTTGTTGTTCCATACTTTTTTAAAGATATTTTTGTTCTGTTTCCTGAAAATAAGCCTGAGAGATTTTAGTGGGGATTGCATTAAATCTGTATAGTGCTTTAGGTCAGATGACCATTTTGATGATATTGATTCTTCAACCACGAGCAGGGGATGTCTTTCCATCTCCTTGTATCCTCCTCTATTTTTTTTAAGAAGGACTTGTAGTTTCCATTGTGCAGTCTTTCACCTCCTTTGTTAATTATATTTCAAGATATTTGATTATTTTTACTTCCATTTTAAATGGTGTGATTTTCTTGATTTCATTTTCAAGAAGGCATTATGAGGGTGTGACATAGATTAATATAAAAGTATAAGCATTACTAAATATACTGTGTATAAACTCATTTTATCTTTAAAACTTTCAAAAATAGGAATACTCCATTTTTTATATAATAAAGTAAACTTGTAAGCTTCCAGAACTAATAAAAGGATTTTTCAAAACTAGGTAATGTTGAGTCAGGAAACCTGAACTCTAGTCCTAGCCTAACTACTGTGCGATTTTGGTAAACTATTTTACTTCTCTGAAATTTATTTTACTTTCTGCAAAATTAGTGGATTGAGTAACTTTTATTCCTAATTAGCTTCTAATTAAAAAATTTTGTCATTTTAATACATTTATTAATTGAAAGCGATACCTAGGTTTGGCTAGAGGAGCATTTAAAATCTTTCCTTTCTTTTTACAAAGATGGTGCCAAAAGTGAAGAAGGAATCCCCTGCCCCTCCAAAGCCAAACCCAAAGCAAAAGACTTGAAAGCCAAGAAGACAGTACTGAAACTGTCACAAAAAAAGGAGATCCGCACATCACCCACCTTCAGACAGTCCAATACACTGCGGCTCTGTGGCAAATCAAATGTCCTGGGAAGAGCGCCCCCAGGGGAAAGAAGCTTGACCACTAAGCCATGATCAAGTTCTCCCGACTGCTGAGTCAGCCATGAAGAAGACAGAAGACAACGCATTGTTCATTGTGGGTGTCAAGGCCAACAAGCACCTGATACGACAGACTGTGAAGAAGCTCTGTGACACTGATGTGGCCAAGGTCAACACTTACAAACTTGATAGAGAAAAGAAGGCATAGACATGACCGGTTCCTGACTGTGATGATTTGGATATTGCCAACAAAACTGGGATCATCTAAACTGAATTCATAATAAATATCTATTCTTTGAATAGTTTCACTCATGTAGAATATAAAGAAACAGAACAAAATTCACAGAACACAAGACTGTGACTGGGGTGGTGGGTAACAAGGGAAGGAAGTGGTTAACAAGATGGTGGTAAAGGCATGGGGACTCTGGTGGTGGGTGTGGTGTGAAGACTGAGGTGTCAGTTCACCATCCTACAATGAGACTAGCAATGTGAAATAATAAAACAATTGAAAATTTTTTTAATTGAAAAAGTATCATTTAAATAAAGTTACATCATTATCCTGTTTTTAAGACTATTAAAAGTAATTTTTAATTTTATTACAATTTAAAACTTTTGGGGTCAGCCTTGCTTTTAATTTTAGCATATTAATAGATCTCCATGTTGCTTATTTTTTCCTATCTTTGAACTAAATTACTATGCTTTCCTTTTTTGATCCTTGTAAAACAATTTTTCTTTTAATTACTTTCTGACCTCTGACTTAAAACTCATTGCTGAACTTCAAGATTGTCCCTGAACTAGACATACTATATTCAAGATTCAAGTCACTCTTTCATTTTGCTCTTACAAGCATTGTCTTTCTCCTCTTTTCTTTTTCCTTAATGTAGTTTTGAACAATGCTTCTCTGGAGACCGTGTCAAAACACAAATTGTTTCAATAGGTTTGGAATGGAACTTGAGATTCTGCACACCCCGCTCCCTTAAAAAAAAAAAAAAAAAAAAAAAAAACAGGAATGAAGGCAGGCAGGCAGGCAGGGAGGGATAAAGAAGCATTTTTATTCATTTTTGTTTGGTTACAAATTCAGGTTCTTGGACTTTACGTGGTCTACACCCCAGCTGCTTGCATAGCACCTGACCCAGTAGGGTACACCAAGATTCTGCTTTTTTAACACACTTACAGGTAATGTTAATGCTGCTCCCGTGACCACACTTTGGCACAGTATACACCAATGAAATGTGCTTTGTTAAAGAAAATATTTAATCATTTCTTTTCTACAACCCTAAGTAGCAGCAATTCACAAAACTGCGGAGATAAAACATTGTGCCCTTTTTCCAGAAATACTCCCAGGGCATACCTAAGTTTTGCATTATTGCTACAAATACTTCAATGTTTAGATACCTCTTGATTTCTTCACCTTATGAATTTAGCACCCTTTCCTATAAAGGCAATAAGAACCAAAAAGCAATGTTATACAACCTGTAGGTCCGATCTGAGTTCTAGAGAATAATCTGAAAGTCAGTTCAAGCCTAAAAGTGAGTCCAACATGGTCCCTTTAGATAATCACTCAGACATTCATGATGAGCAAGTTTGCTATCCACAGAACAACACATCTCTGCACCCCTGTACTTGATTGCCAGTGAGGAATTCCTAAACACAGAAATGAACTGTTAAGCGGGCTCTATAAGTAACTTGATGCAGGCTTTCTCAACTTTGGCATTACTGACGTTTGGGATCCAATCATTTTATGTTGGGTGAAGGAGCAGGTGTTTCCTGTGCATCATTGGATAGTTATCACCTGCCCTCACTAGATGCTAGTGCCACCTCTCTCCCCCACAATTAAAACTGTCCTCTAACCTTGCCATATGTCTCCTAGAGAATAAAATCCCTATGTGAGAACTACTCAATGATTAAAAGTTCCTACCTTTTATTTGTCGATCAAGTGAAGACATAGCTATTTTACGTATTAAAATACGCATTAAATACTAGCTTCTTAAGACTACAGATGCAGAATATATTTCCTCATATAAAGATTTCCTTATCACCAAGTTCATAACCTTTAACAGCATGGTAACCATCATCTGAGTGATTAATATTTTGTACACCTAACTAAATCACGAGTTTATTGTGTTAGATAAATATTAGCCCTTTTTTTTTACCTCCCCAGGGATTGTGTGGATTGCAGCACCCATCTATTAGTTTAAATCTGCTTTTAAAGATCTTTTACAGTGCACCTTATAATTCTGTTTTATTTTTTTTTAAAGTATTATCTCTGATATGCCCACATATTCACTTACTTATATAGCATTTGAATTTTTTCAGCTATGGGCTAATATCAGTCCTGAAAGAGATATAGAGAATATTTTCTTGATGGTCTCATAACCTACATCAGGGGACAGGAGTAGATCTATAGGGCAACTGCTGGCATGCGCAAGATGGGATAAAAGTGACTCTGTTAATAGTGAGTAGGATGAAGTTTGTAGCCAATTACCTATTCCTAGTATCAGATATGCTTTCTTAAGAAGCTGAGGGGAATAGCCCTTTACTGACCCAGTAACACCATAGCACATATTCAGATGAAATCAGTTGTAGGAAATATTTAAATAATATTAAATTGACCAAACTTTTTTTACCTACTACCCTATCATTTTGTGCCCTGTTGGGTTTCTTTTTTATATGGACAGGATGATAGCTCTGTTGTAGACAGATTTTTCATGTGCTATTTAAGGGCTTATGGAATAATATATTCTAGGCCAAAAGCTAAATCTGTCCTATTTGTGTTGCACAAACTGATGTCTGTGTGATGACGGTTCATATGGAAACAAAATATTAACATAGATGTTTCCTAACACCAAATTCTTAGAAATTCTCTTTGTTTATGGAAGATGTTACTTAGCAGAAATTAGTCTTTTATTTTTAAATAATTTTCTTTCATGCATCTAAATAGCCAGCTTTTAAAAAGCATTTGCAATTAAACATCATTTTCTATATAGTATTTTATAATCCGTGCAAAATGGAAAACTTACTCATTCATATTTTTCTGCCACTCTAAAAGCATACTCTGAATTCTGTTACATACCAAAACCACAACTCTTTTCATAATCTGTTCCAGGCAATATTTTTTAATCCTCAGTTCAGTGTGAAAGTATCTTCTTGGCAGACCCTGGTGGCATAGTGGGTTAGTCCACTGTGGCACTGTCCACAAACATCCCAATGTTCCTGAGACCTGAGGCCTGGGAAACAACCATGATGAACAACTAAATAAAGTAAATAAAGTCCTTCTCCATTCTCTCTCTTATAGCCTGCACCTTTCCTTAAAAAAAAAAAAAAAAAAGACAAAGAAAGAAAAGAAAAAGAAAAAAGTATTTCCTTTCAGGATCTATTGACCTTTTCACATTTAAATGCAAAAAAGTATCATGTTGCACAATTTTAGGGACTAAAATGTTTCATTTAGCAAATATTTTGGGGTACTTAAAATGTGTGAAATATCGAATAAAACAAAAACCTGTGTAAGTCAAAGAAGCATAGGGCTATTTTCTACAAAGGATGTTGCCCTTCATAGAATTTATTAATTTGATTCAAGAGGCAAGACAAATACATATGTAACTCATAGTACCATGAAATGCTTTATAAAGGATGTAGTATAAACAAAACAGTATAAACAAAAACTATTTACATAAAGGAATAGATGATCATGTAACATGATCTAGCTCTACCAAACCAGTCTCATTTTTCTTCTATTTTTATAGCAGTATTTATTATTTCTTTAGTTCATAATGCTAAATTCCACTAAGGATATTAAAATTACATCCCAGTGTATATTTAACATCGCATCCACCACCAGGGTTCCGGTGTCCCTACTGCCACCTTTTCCCCTGATCCCTCCTTCCTCCATAACCAGTCCTGAAACCTGTTATTTGTGTTTGAGTACTTGTATGTTCATTTATTTCATTCCATTATACTGCACTTATGAATGAAACAACTCTATATTTCTTTTTCTTTCTGATTTATTTCACTTAACATGATCCCTTTCAGTTCTATCCAGATTATAGCACAGGGCACAACTTCATTTTTTTTTAATAGCGGCATAAAATTCTTTTGAGTATATATGTCATAGCTTCTTTATCTAGTTGACCCGCATTTAGGCTGTTTCCATGTCTTGGCTATAATGAATTGTGCTGCTATAAACCTAGGTGTGCAGATGTTTTTCTTAATTGGAGATTTTGTATATGTATATGTATCTGAGTATATGCTTAGGTGTGGGATTGCTGTATCAAATGGTAAATCCATCTTTATTTGTTTGAAGAATCTCCATTTTTTTTTTTTTTTTTCAAAGAGATTGCACCAATCTACATTCCCACCAACGGAGCAGGAGTGTTCCCTTTTCTCCACACCCCCTCCAATACCTGCTTTTTCCAGTCTTTCCAATATAGGCCATTCTCACTGGTGTAAGATGGTATCTCATTGAAATTTCTATTCGCATTTCTCTGATGATTAGTGATGTAAAGCATTTTTTCAGGTGTCTGTAAGTTATCTGTGTCTTATCTATTACACTCTTTTGCCCATTTTTTGAGTGGGTCATGTGATTTTTTTTATTTTTGAGGTATATGAGCTCTTTGCATATTTTAAAAACTAAGCTTTTATCTGATGTGTGTGACTCTCCTCCAGTTCCATGAGTTGTCTTTTTGTTTTAGTGATGGTTTCTTTTGCTGCGCAGAAGCTTTTAAGTCTGATATAATCCCAATGATTTAGTTTTACTTTGGTTTCTTTTGCTGTCACTATTACTCCCCCAAAGACCTCTCTGAGGTTAAGATCTCAGAGTGTTTTCCCCATGTTTCGTTCTAGGCATTTTATGGTTTCAGTCTTATTTCCAGGTCTTTGATTCATTTTGAATAGACTTTTGTACTTGGTTATAATGTACTTGGTCTAGTTTCTTTTTTAACCAATGTTTTTCCAATTTTCTCAATACCATTTATTAAACAGACTTTCCTGCCTGCATTGTATGCTATTTGCAATTTTGTCATAGACTAACTGTCCACATAGGTATGGTTTTATTTCTGGGATCTCTATTTGATTCCACTGATCACTAGGTCTGTTTTATTCCAGTACCGTAGAGTTTGGATGACGATCGCTCTGTGGCGTAGTTTGGCATTATGTTTTGTCCTCAGTAAATCCACACCTTAAAGTTTGGGAAGGATTTGAAGAGATGGAAAGGACTTAATAGAGCTTCCCTGATGAAATTTATACAGTGAACCAAGAAGAGAGTGAGCACAGTATATTCATGAGGTAGGATGAGGTAGCTGACCCAATGAAGTTAAGGATTTAAACTGGGGAGTAGTGGAATAAAGCTTTGTTAAGTAAGATTTGGTCAATATGATGGCAGGGCTGGACATGTCGGCCCAAGAGGTCATTGTAAATACTTTGACTTTTACTGAATGAGATAATAAGTCATTGGAGAGTTTTGTTTTTTGACATCGATTTGTCTGATTTATTTGAATAATGCCCTTACTTCTATTCTTTTTTAGTTGGAATAATTGGTGTTCTGTTACATGTAATTGAAAACTTCTTAGTTTATTACCAACTATTTTGTACCTAATTTTATCTGGAATTTAGTTTTTAAATGTGGCACACAAAACATTCTCATTAAGTTTATCTTTAAATGACCCTTTCCTCTCCAAAGTGTAACTGGCTGGTTCTTGTTTTAAGAGTTGTCTTTCATATGTTTTTTTGAACAGGAAGCCCTGAAATAACTTTGAAAAACTCACTTCCATATTTTCAATTGATAATAAAAGCTATTCACAGTAAGTTTATATATCTGCCAAATTTGTAATGTTTAACATGTTATACATAATGACTTTTAAATAACTCAGACATTCTCAGTAAAAGTTGACTGTAGTCATTTGCAACATACCATCACTCATTAAAAATACATAAATAAGATGTTCTTTACGGGTGTAGAAATTTTATCTCTTTTTTTTTCTTCTTAAGTTCACAATTCTGTTCTACTTCTCACAGAATGCTGTCCTGAAAATACCATGAACCCTCACCTTGCATAGTAGTATAGGACTATAAAAATGATCAAGTAAGCTGGACTGTGCAAGGTCTCTTTTTTTTTTTTTTTAAAGGAAAGGTGCAGGTAGAATGAAGGTCATTAGGCAGGCAGGCAGGGAGAGAGGAGGAAGGAGCATTTATTTTTATTTAGCTGTTCACACTGGTTGTTGCCCTCAGACCAGGACTCAAAGCCAGGGGTTTGTGGCCAGAGTTTCTTTGGAGGCAATTGACCTAACACTACTTCACCAGAGCACGCCCTGCAAAATCACCTAAATAATAAATGGGGAATTTTTTTCAAATAGAGAATGGAAGGGAAATGAAGAAACAATTGCTTTTTTAAAAAAGAAATGTGTAGGTAAGAATGAAAGCGAGCAGAGGCAGGCAGGCAGGGAGAGGAGGAAGAAGCACTTTATTTTATTTAGTTGTTCATCTTGGTTATGCGCCCCAGACCCAGAATATGAACCCAGTTCCTTGGGGTGTAAGTGAACTGTGCTCTTGGTCAAAGGCAGCTATTCAAACTGCTACTCCACCAGTAGCAGTGCGAAAACTGTAATTGCCCTATCATCTTTAAATTCTTTAATCAGAAAATTTAAAATACTCTCATTGTCAGTAACGTATAGGCAAAACAAAAAAAAGAGTAGTAAGAACAATATTTACTTAGTACACTATAACTAGAAACTTTGAGAACTAAAGAATTTTCTTTCTTTGCAAAACACTTTTCAAAAGTAGTTTGAACATTTCTTTATTGTCATATAACTTAAAATATGAAGTGACTGTTGACCTCTTTAGGGATTGGTGTTATTTAGCTAAACATGGTAACTAAAATTCACACATATTGGAACCATTCATAAAGAGGACTACGTATTATTATACATAAAAATCTTTACTCACTTAAATTTTTTTAATCTTAAATTTCTCTGCAACAAATATACAGATAAATTAAAATGTTAACTGTGTCGTGTCCTTGATTCTTAAGTAGTAATGACTCTGGGCTTATGAACATCACAATTATTATTATAGTTGAGCAAATAAACTCTGGGCTTATTAACATAATTATAATTTATCAAACAAAAAATATATATACTTAAATTAAATCAAAGGTAAAAATTTATCAAAAATGATTTCAATACGATGAATCAGGCATTTTTCTTTTTATTTAGACCATATATTTTTGGCTGAGTATTGCTTACTAAGTGAATGAAACAGAATTTAGGATTAATGATATTCCTATGTTTCTAAAGCTATAATTTCTATAGCTATAATCCCTGAGAAAATGTGTTCATATAGACAAGTACATGAGAATGGGAATAATTTTATTATAGCAGTACCACTGATTTTGTGGCATATCAACTCCAGGGCAGTCACAAACATCTGTTCTGGTTCTTTACTCTCTAACTCCTGAGGACAGTGTTCACATTACATCCTGCTCAAGTGGACAGGCTAGAATTGCGTAGAGCACAACTTACACAGCTGTATGTGCTGGCCTTACAGATTATCCCTACTTATTTTAACTTAGCAGTAGCTTGTATGTAAATGAAGTATAGAAAATAATCCAAAATATCAAACATTTAATGACATAGAAATAATTAGTGGGAAAACGTCCTAAGAAGGTAAAAATACTGTTATTTTTAGAAACCAAGAGGCTTTTGAAGAGAGAAGCGTGATGTCAACAAGGCATCTTAATCTATGCCAAGCTCAGTATCTGCCAAGAGTCCTTTATGCTTCCATGGTGGCGCTTTATTTACTTAGGACTTGGATTCACAGATGGCACATTTGTTTTCTTGAACAGTGTCATTAATTTGTTTAATTTATAAATACTAATTATATGTTTCTGAGTGTATCAAATCTAATGCATTTGCAGTGGTCTTTTGGATAAAGCATGTGGTAAAGAGGAATTGCTCCTGGCAATACTTGTCAGAGCCTTCTCTTTTCTTAGCAAGCTGCACCAGTCTAGTATACATTGATGAACACTTTTAAGCAGCAATTCATGACCAGGGGACAGCAGGCAATGGAAGCAAACATTTCACTGGTATCTGAAGCACAAATGACAATATAGTGAATTCTAGTATTCAGGAATAATATCACATTGTTATGATTCTAGAAGCCCCTATTCTGAGTTAGGCCGAGTCTAGAATCTTTCATAGACATCAAACTTGGCACCACATCTACACTTGAGTGACAAAAATGGAAGTAATTCTCCATCCTCAATCCATCACAACTGTGTCCTTAAATGATGATACCAACAATAACATCACTACAGTTATTAAGGGCAAGCTGTCTGTAATTATAGTTAACTACAAAGTTCATATTTTTTAATAAATGTTGATACTAATTTCCTACTGAGGTTGTGATGGAGAATAAAGTGTAAATGTCTTTTCATTATACTAGCTAACGTTAATATACCACATCGTAAGTTCTTCACATTCTTAATTTTATCTTTCCAATAACCTTATGTTAGATTGAGAACATAGTTATATTTTCTCTATTTTATACGTCAGAAAACTAAAGCTCAGAGAAGTTGAGCAACTTGCATAAAGCTCTATATTAGTTAAGCAGCAGAGATGAACCCTAAGTTGGAAACTAAACTGAATATACCACCTTCTTCTAAACTGTTCACTAGATGCTGAGATATTAAACTTTTCACTTTTCTTCCATTTGGGGTACAACATCCATTCTTCTAACTGTGCAAAAGAACCACCCGATGCTCTGTGCAAAGTGCACATTCCTGGGTCTCCAATGAAGAGAAGTCTGGGGGGTAGAGTTTGCAGGCTGCTCCATAACTAGCACACTGCGTTTTTTTCTGTAAGGAAAGGAGTAGGCAGGATTGAAAGCCAGCAGAGGCAGGCAGGTGGGCAGGTAGGCAGGAAGAGAGAGAAGGAGAAGCATTTCTATTTACTGTATTTAGTTGTTCATCTTGACCATTCCTGCCAGTCCCAGAATGTGAAGACCCTGGGATGTATGTGGATTGTGCCCAATCCCCACGACGCCAGGGTATGCCAATCCTGCATAATTTGAGATTGTGTGACCTGTGGAATTAAATCAAACCACTCAAATGAGAACAAACAGATGCTGTTTACTCAGATCTTGCAATATGGAGAGAGTCAGCCACCCTCACTTGCCTCTGGCAGAGGCTCAGAGTCAGGCAGAGAAGAGAAAGCTTTGTAAAAATGAAAAAATAAAAAAAAATAAAAAAAATTGGGAAGGTCTCTGGTGTTCTGGGAAAGCTGGAGGTGGACTACTAGAAGCAGAGGGTACTTATGTAATTGGTTTGGGGAACATATTTGACTTTCTCTGGTTGGTCCTGAGTTGAAAGTAGTGGTACAAATAGTGAAGCTGGCTTTCCTTGATGACATCCTCACCGTTCTGTTCCAACTGAAGCAAAGGCTGTGGTCTGACGTCCTGGGCTTCTTACGTGGTTCATCGTTCTGTTGTCATACATGTTCTGGGCACTGTTCGTGTGTATATTCTTTCAGGTCATACTCTAAGTTAAACACTCTGGGTCTCTGGTGCTGATTGCATCCTGGCCTCTTTCCTTAGGGAGATTGTAGCTTGTCAAGAGTGGAAACGCCATGAAAGCTATGGACCATCTCTCACCTCACCTTTACGGGTGTCTAGGCTTCTCAGGCAATCAGAAGACACTTAATGAAATCTTACAAATGAAGGAATGATAAATGAACACATTTGATATTAGTTTTGAGGAGGGAAGAAAGTGAACTTTCTGGTGTAGCACATGGACCTTGTGTGACTGAACTGCTGTCACCACGATGAAAGGTTGGACTCAGCTACTTTCAGCTACTAAGTGCGATAACCTGAATCACTGACCCTGCCTGCTTCCAGTTTTTCTCAAAGCTTCCCGGTTAACTCACCCACAGTGTGCAACTCAGCCCCGGGGACTCCCCCCTGAGGGCTCCGCTGAGGGCGCAGGCGTCCGTGGGAGCAACGCAGCTACTCCTGTCATCTTGTAAGCAAACCTAATCTTAGACCTCCAGGTTGGTTGCATTTTCTCCACACTTTTTCCCTCCATCCCTCCCCCACCATTAGGATCTGGGTTAGAGATTGCTGCGGAAGGAGAAAAAAAGTACATACACTCACTTCCCAACCCACATATATAGCCTTGTTACAGGTTACCTAGAGAAAGCCCGCGCGCGCGCCAGAGAGAGGGGCGAGGGGAGAGGGGGGAAAGGGGGAGAGGGGGAG